>WNYA01001271.1:0-77236 GCA_019512145.1 Engystomops pustulosus | reverse complement strand
ATTGTATGGGGCATAAGAATATCAGCAGACTATACTGGAGCATAACATGCATGACAATACACCTGGGACACAACCTGGACAGGGATATTTAATGTTATCCTAAAGTGATGAGGAGGTGAACATCACAATTTGGGGCAGTATTTGAGTAGAACAGACTAATTTAGTTCAGTCATAGAGATAAATGAAATTCTAAGACTTGCATGCTTAAAAAAATAAATGAACCTTGGTTTAGGCAAACATTAATACCTGGAGCCTTGTTTAGGCAAACATTAATACCTGGAGCCTTGGCCTTAGCTGGGGGCTGTACTTGAGGCGTAGGGGTAGGCTGCTCTGTTTTTGGAACTAAACAAGAAAGATTCACAAATTTAACCTACAAAAGCAGCAAAGGAAACACTTGAGGAAACACTAAGATCCAGCAATTTTCTGGATACCTGATTCTTTGTCCACAGCCACTGCAGGCGCATCAGGTTTGGGGGGCTGAGTCTTTGGAGCTAAAACATAAAATGTTGCTGTGACTGATGAGAAAGTGGGGTAAATTTTGGTGCCACACGTTGACAAAAGTGTGAAGCTATGATAAGCTGCTATAGCAAAAGATTCCGTGTCCATAGGAGTACATCGAGGTGTGGGGCTTTCATGCACAAGTCAAAAAGGAAGGATCACATCCAGTTGCAAAAAAAGTAATCAGAAATTATGTCCATGCCACCTCATCAAGGTATTACATGTTACAGAACATGATACAGAACCATTTTATCAATGATGTTTCAACAGGGGAATATTTTATGGCGCAGAAATGCAGTAGTAGGCTTTGGTATTGTGAGTTATTTGTAATGTAATGGTAAAAAGTAGAGGCGGGTCAGTCAAGTACTAGATATTTTTTCAATGTATATGGTCAAGTACTAGATATTTTTTCAATGTATATGAACAAAAAGTGTTCATCCAGACCAGAACACTTCTAGAATAGGAAACATCCACCTATAATACTGGATTTCTAATTTATTACAATATTTAAAGGCTGTTAGTCCACACGGCAAAACATCCTAAAACAAATCCTAGTTTCAGCACACTGCAATACCTGGAGCCTTAGCAGGAGGGCCTACTGGAGCCACAGGGACAGGCTGCTCTGGTTTTGCAACTAAAAGAAAAGACCTATGAGAATTGAGTGTATAACTGGTTGACATGCGGCCCAGAGTTAATGCTGCTGAGCGGTTGTGGTTTTAAGCCACCTTTTTGCAATGGGCAAATATTGCACCTTGATCCAGCAGTGTACTTGTAGTTTCTCACAGCCTTAAAGGGACTGAAAACCCTTTTAAGGCTAAACAAACAAGAACACAATGCTGTGGTAACGGGTGAAAGAGCAGGGAGAACGTCACAACACTGCTACACAACAAATGAGAGAAGCTGTGATAAGCAACTATTACATAGATGGTGTTCATACCAATACATAGACGTTATGGGGTAAGGTGAAGACCATCTTTTAGGACCGAATGTTACCCTGAATGGGTGCGTGTAGAACCCTCCCAGCACCTCCAGAGAACACAATACCTGGAGTTTTGGAGTCCACAACAGGCACAGCAGGACTTTCAGGAGCTAAGGAGAAGATGAATATCCTCACTCAGTAACAAAACCCGAAATCCCAGGGTATGGGATACTTTCTACAGGTTATAGCTCCCATTCCTGATTTATACTTCTACATTTTAGTTAAATCTTTGTACTATCCACAATACAAGACAGAAAGGTCATATTATGTCATGCACATTCCACTTAAGATATAAAGGATGTGCAGTATTAGTAGCAAGTGGTTTAGGCGAGGGTCACATATCATTCATACATATGGTGAACAATTCCTCCTGGGGGTACAAGCATACAACAAATCGTGTCAGCCGTGGCCACTCAAATTTGTTCCTGTGTCCAAGAAGAGCAGATGAATGGCACAATGCTAAATTCTGAATGTGTCCCATTAGAAAATCAGCTTTACCATAAACTTGAAATAAATGTTAGTTGGCACAGCAAACAGTTCTAAAAATAATTTGGGTTTATGCAAGCGATAATACCTGAAACCTTAGCAGGAGGCTCCACCGGAGCCACGGGGGCAGGCTGCTCTGCTTTTGGAACTGAACAGAAAAGATTAAAGGTTGTATCATATCAGACTCCAGCAAACAAAAAAAAAAAAAGTTATTTTTTTTGGCCAGAATCTGGGATTTTCAGCTTCAGTTTTGGTGGGTGAAGATCTATCTACCGAGACTCAGCTCCCCCTTCCCTTTCTATTTAGTTTAACTAGATAAAATGAATCAGACATTTATCATTAGTCACACTGCTGTGGTATAGGCGTTTATACCTGGAGACTTGGCAGGAGTTTTTGGAACAAAACATGAAAGATGCATAAGTACCATTGCTGGGGTATTCCCTGTTGGTGTGTTAGCACATTATAGCAGTTTTTAGCTTGTACAACAACTTAAAAAAAAAACACCCAAAGGAACCATTTCACGATACAGAAGTGTGCCAGGTTTCCCTGATAGGTCACTAAGGTTCAGGATTTGGTTGGCACAGCTTATACAAAATTGGTTTTACTTTAATAAACTGGAAATGTTAAATCAGCACTGCAAAAAAGAAATATAGAAGAAGTCTATTGTACGCATGCTGTACTACCTGGAGCCTGCACTGGAGGGGAAGGAGGTTCTGCTTTTGGAACTAAACAAAAAGTCAAAAGAACTGAATGTAAAACAATATAGGGTCAAAAAAGTAGAGCGATCACCTATTCAATGCTGCTGGAGGGTGGGCAGTGTCTGAAGCCAAACCAACAAGAACAAAATGCTACAGCAACTGCTGGATAAGTGGGGTGGATGTCAAGGCGTGAAGCCGTGATAAATAACAGTTACATGTGAAGCAGTGGCCATGGAGTTGTGAGACTTGCATGCACAAGTGATGGGGCAAAGATGAAGACTTCTTAGGGTGTCCTTAGGACAGTGCATGCTGCTCACCCACACCGCACTAAGTACCTGGAGCCTTGGCGTCCACAACAGGCAATGCAGGACTTTCAGGAACAGCTTTGTTTTCTGGAGCCAAGGTAGAAATAAGAAACCCTCACAATGCGAAATAAAAGCCAATTTCACCCCCAGGCCCTGGAAACTTTCTAGAAATTATAGGTTAAAGGACACCGGTCATCAGTTCTCTAACTATTTCTGTCACCACTATCTGTTGGAGCAGCTCACAAGGATCCATCCCAGCCTTTATCTAGTCAATTCATACATTAATCATTATAAAATCATCTTTTCTTTATTATGTAAATGAGGCTGGTCACATGGGGAGAGGCAGTGATGTCACCCTTGCACCCCCTCCCCCCTGCTCATGTCTATGCTTTATGTGCTGACATGCTTTGTTCTGCTATACACATGTGTGAGAGACAGACATCAGCTACACATGAATCTGACATGTTCTGCTATAACATGGCTGCAGCCTGGAGCTGCTGTATCTCTCCTATACACAGGCTGCAGCACCAGGAGTGTCACCGGCTGTCAGTCAAGCACTGGGGGTGTGTCTGTGCCTCCCACTCATGAATAAGCTGGACAGCTGATTATGATAATGACTCATTGGACATCTCACAGGTCATTTGCATACAGCTTGGGGCCCTGAGTGCTTACGTTTACAGGCATGTAGAGGGACAATCACCGGATAGGGACAATGCTTTCTAGTGACAGCTTGAAAATATATTTAGTTTCTAGGGGTTAATTTCGTGACTGTTTCTCTTTAAAGGGGTTATCCGGGTTTTAAAAATAACTGAGGCCCGGGCTGGGGTGGGCTAGTTAAACATAACAAACATCTACTTACCTCGTCCCGCGCTGCTGATGTCCTGCGGTCCGGCTCCTCTGTGTGATTACAAGGGTGCACAGCCGGAAGCTCCTATCCGACACCATCTCTCAGCGCTTACAACGCTGAGATATAGGGACGGATGGGAGGAGCCGGCCACATCCCGGACCGGAAGCTCCCTGTGCGCGGATTCTGTGCCCCTGTAAACAAAACAGGGGCACGGATCAAAGGGACCGCGGCACGGGACATTGGCGCCGCCGGAGGAGGTAAGTACATGTTTATTATGTTTAAATATCCCTCCCCAGCTCAGCCATAAGAAATTTTTAAAACCCAGATAACCACTTTAAGTGATGCTCATCAGAATGGCACTTTATACAGTGGAGATCTAAAAGGGACTTGTCCTGGATAAGAATTGAAAGAAAATTTTCTGAGCCACTCTTTGTGAGAGATATAGTATCATCAGATAAGATATAACGGAGAGAAATCAATCTTCATCTTTTCTGGAGTATGATATATGGATATATTATATGCAAGTTTTTTTCTGACTACTATTATAGGATTCGTTTTGTAAATAGAAATAAAATGTTAGTCGGCACTGCAAACTGATTCAAAAACAATTCTGGTTAAGGCAAGCGATAATACCTGGAGCCTTGGCAGGAGGCTCTACTGGAGTAACAGGGGCAGGCTGCTCTGTTTTTGGAACTAAACAAAAAAAGATTCAGGTGAATCAGGAGTGCAGAACTACAAAACGTCACAAGCAAGTACAGCGACCGTCAGTGGTGACATCCTAGTTAAAGCCAAGGCCTATGTGTGTGCGCATCTTTAGAGGAGCCTTAGTACTAGCAGGAGGCAGTTTGAGCTCTGCAGTAGAGCGCAGATATTTTGGATAGGTCATTATGGTGACTTTTTAATGCAACATCAAGTACAATATTCCCCTATGGCAGGGAAATTTAATTTAAAACATAGGTAGGTTAGAATCAAATGTATGCTCTCGTGAGCTGGGGCTTCTCGTTTGCACTGATAACTGTATTATGTCTAATTCTGTCAATGTATATCCTTTGATTTGTGAATCACTGATCAGCGGAGCCCCGAATTTTTACCTGGATTTTAATAAAATGTTTAGTGCATTAATACCTGGTTCTGTGGCTTTAGCAGGAGGCTCTACTGGAGCCACAGGGGAAGGCTGCTCTGTTTTTGGAGCTAAACAAGAAGAAGAGTATAAAATAAAACAAATGTTCAGCTGCTAAGTAGAGGCTTCCACACATCTATTGCTGGTAGTTCTAGCATGCACAACACCAATACCTGGCTCTTTACAGGTGGCCACAGGCACTGAGGGTGCATCGGCCTTGGGGGGCTGCGTCTTTGAAGCTAAACCAACAAGAATAAAATGCTGCTGTGACTGCTGGGGAAAAGGGTGAACGGCTCTACAATGTTAGTGGGAAGCAGTGATAAACTGTTTGACTATTCAGTGTTCATAGGATTGGGCTGAGTTGTGTGACATTCATGCACAAGTCATGGAGTAAAGATCCAAGACGTTGCACACAGTACCTGGAGCCTTGGAGTCCACAACAGGCAATGCAGGACTTTCCGGAGCAGCTTTGCTTTCTGGAGCTAAGGCGAAACAGACACCGTCACTCAAATACACAAGAGCTGACGAGCCCTCAGGTCACGGACACTTGTGTTACATTTTTATTAAACTAATTTTAGGATTTGTGTTGTACAGCTAATAGTAGTTAGTTTGTTGGCACTGCAAACTGGTCCAAAAAGAATTGGGTTAAGTCAAGTGCTAATACCTGGAGCCTTAGTACTAGCGGGAGGCTCTACTGGAGCTGCAGGGGAAGGCTGCTCTGTTTTTGGAACTAAAGAAGAAAGATTCATGAGTATCCGGATGTAATGCTATAAAATGTTACAACCAAGTACAGTGACTGAGTGGTGAAGCTATTAATACCTGGAGCCTTGGCCTTAGTGGGTAGCTCTACTGGCACCACAGTGGCAGGCTGCTCTGTTTTTGGAACTGGACAGGAAAATATTGAGAGTTTGTGTACAGGTAAAACTAACCAAAGCCACAAGTAGAGTGACTGACATAACACAAGGGTTAATAAGTTGTAACAGGTGAGCACAGCAAACATCTATATAATGACGTTATGTGACTTTCATGCAGTCGTGAGAAAAATAGGATGCAAAAAGTTACAGGACACGGAATGGTGCATGTTACTCCACCAAACTGCATTCACTACCTGCAGCTTGGGAATCCACCTCAGGTGCTGCAGGAATTTCCACTTTGGTTTCTGGAGCTAAGGTGAAAGTAGAAACCCTCATTGGATGATCTGTGGAACCACTGGCATGCAACAAAATGTGACACACATTTGGAAACATTAAGACCGCTATCAAGTACCTGGAGATTTGGATTCAACAGCAGTCTCTGCAGGGACCACAACAGCTGGGGTCTCTATTTTAGGAGCTAAACATACATAAGGATGTTACATAGGTACAACGCAGGTATTCAGTGTCCGGACACACGGGACAATAGATCTAAAGACCTTGTACAAAACACATGGACATCCAAAAAGTACCTGATGCTTTCGTTTCTATGACGGACTTTGCAGGGACCTCGGGAGGAGTATCTAATTTAGGGGCTAAACACACAAGTACATTTAGAGGATGCAGAAGATGACAATGAGGCAATCAGGGACATCAAAGAATAGTCACATAGAATAACCCTGTACACATGAGAACATGCTGGAGACCATGCAAAAATGATCATAGAATACTCCAGTCGCATGAAGGCAACTGGAATAGGCCACAGGCAACAGTGCCGCCTCATTATGGAGAGACAAGGTGGCCAAATGGCACAAGATACTAAGACAACTCAAGTCAAATCAGTAAAACACCGGGGAAGGGCAGATGGAAAAGTGCCATTATAAGGCTGGACCTGGTACTCTGAACCATCTACAGAACTTGGGGCAAGCAACAGAAGTCTACATGATCCCCCGCATGCAGTTTTTTTGGAGTCAATAATGAACAGAATCAACAGCATTGTACACATCCTTCGATTACAAAGGTAAAATAAAAGTCAATTCTGCATGCAATTGGACTGACATACTAGTCATATAACATATACAATGTACAGTCTCTGAACTTGACCCTTTGGAAAGAGATGTACGGCATCAAACCTTATTGAGGTCCCTGTAAAAAAAGACATGCAAAGTCATGCAGCCGTGATACCTGATGCTTTAGTTTCAGCAACAGGAGCTTTACCAGAAGACTTAGACTTTTTCTTTCGTGCTAAAACAAATAAAATGCTCATTTATAGGACCACTTTATGAGACGTGTCATGAAGTATCTTGTCTCTACACCATTTTCAGGTACCTTGAGATTTAGAATCGGCTGCAGGGGCTTTAGGGACCTCGGGTGATGAAACCTGGTTTTTGGAGGCTAAATGAAATATACACGTGTAGACTTATTACCAACAACCTCAGTGCAAGAGTCCTCTGTCCAGGGACCACTACACGGAAAGGATTGCACATGACAAGCACAATACCTTAAGCTACATAGAGGAAAGGGACTCATTGCAACACAAGTACAAAGTCTTAATAATAAAAGTTACATACAAGTAATGCAAACATGGAGGATTAGAATCAGTTCTCAGTATTTGGAACTACCATTAAGGGCTCAATCCAACTGCCCTGGTCGGACTGTGAGAAGAGACTCAGCGCAGCTACATGTAACTCACGGACCAACCACCGCCGTCTGTGGGAGCCGCAAGATTGTGTAGACCACATGATGAAGCCTCAGATCCACAAACTGGGGGAAATGAACTAAAAACACAACATGCAAATTCCAGAGCCCCATCCTACCCATTATGGGTGTTGAAAGACGAGAAACTGTCATCACTACTGACAGAAGTCTAGAACATCTCAAGTTTTCTGCATCCTCCATAGGGAAATATTAGGAGACAGCAAACTGTTAAAACACAAAGGTTTATGCAAGGAATAATACCTGGAGCCTTGGCTTTAGCAGCAGGCTCTGCTGGAGCCGCAGGGGCAGACTGTTCTATTTTTGGAACTACACAAGAAAGATGCAAAAGTATTAAAAGATGTATTTATCATAAAAAGATGGCAAAGAGATGGTCTCCTCTGCACAAGCCAAATATGGAGCACATTATATCCTGCCCCCTTCTTCCACCTCTGGGGCAGCTCATCTGATCTTAACCCATTCCCTCACAGTAAAAGATTTCAGTGTCAATTTCCATGTGTGTAAAGAAAAAAAAGTGATACATAGTCATATTTTTGACATCACACACAGTGGTTTAGAAATAGAGTTTACATGTACTGGTTACATATTGGCCACTACTCAGCATCAATATTAAACTACATCTGCCATAGTTAGTGTGCCTGTAAAGATTAGCAAATAAAGCGGCAACACTAGAGGCATACCTGGTATATCAGTAGGTGTGGGAGCCCCAGAGGGAGGGGAGGTGCCATCTGCAACTGAATCAATTGACAAGGGATAATATAAAACTATCAAGAAAGTAATAAAGAGCACCTACTTCAACGATTCCAAAAATGGTCAATATACTCATATTAAAATAGCTTAATATATATAAAGTAGCTTATTACCACAGCTGAACGTAAGCTACTTTATGTGCCAACCCTAAAAATGTATGGGGTAAATATCAATGTCCTAGGATTACAACTCTGTCAGAGGGTGCGGGAGGTAAAACAAAAGGCGGAGAACCACTAGAGAATTTGTTAGGAATCTAAGATTTTAGAATAGCAGAAGTAAATAATGCCAATGACTCAAAGCATGCAGTCGCATAATTCAACTGCTGTGTAAAGCCACCGACAAAAGATCAGCAGACCGTATACTGAAGAAAATGCCTCGACTGATTTACTTGCTCAGCACTTTCTCACAATGGAGATTAGCACAAGGGTGGAGCAGATCCCCCCCCCCCCCCCCTTTTTTTTTAAAAGAAAAATATTAGCTTCTGGAAAAGACTAAAGTGACAAAGAAGGACATGTACATTTTATACTGTCAACATAAGATAACTCTGTTCTGCAGTGATGGATGTGTTAAATATAATGACCTGAATGTGATCCAGACACATGCAGGCAGGCGTGTCTTGTTATTTTTTAATTTTAGTTTTCCAGAAGACCGAATTGACTACTACTGTCCCTGGTATGCTTCAACCTTTTATGAATCCCCTTTATGGTGCCAAATTGAGACAATTTTGACTTTTTAAAAGGTCTTCCTTGAAAAATCTGGCTGAATGGCTGATCTTGCCCATTGCCCCTCAATTTTCAAAACTGGAAAGAATGGTGTAATGCAAAAACTCACTAGGAGCCCAGAACCTGCCCTACTGTGCAACTTTTTGAAGACAAACGCAGAGAAAGATTCTCTCTCCCCTACATAAGTATGTGTTACACCAGTGGAATTAAGCCAGCCATTTACTGATCTATGATACCTACCTGAAGGCTCTGGAGCTGGCAACTGTTGCCGGCTGAGAAGCCTTACAGCCACCTCGGCTTCTTAGAGCTGGCCTCTTCTCCTGAGCTGCTGCGCCACTCCTGGGCGCAGCAGCCTCTGCCACAGTTGGAGAAGTTACTGTAATCAGCAGCAAGTGAATAAACAAGGAGTCTATTCCCAACAAACCATGCTTACAAAAACACACAAGTCAGTGCATAGAAATAGAAACTAAAACAAGTTTGAAGCTGGGTAAGACCAAATGTGAAAGGCAAGGTCATTGTCACACACCTGAGCTTAAGACATGACACTGCTCCGCAAACGTTCATTTCAATTATTGCCAAATTCTAACCAAATAGAGACAATAGCCGACATAAGGAAAATGCAACTATACTGTCTACCATCAACAAATCTTATGTTTACAGATTACATGAAATCTATAAAATATTGTTACATGTTCCACACAACACACACAATTAGTACAGTGCATATATATATACAGGAGTCTCCCCAAACACTCTAGTGTGTCCGGGCCCCAACATGTCTGTGTAACTAGACCGGTAAAAAGCAGCATTATTAGTGTGAGTTACAGCACTCCCCATCACACCTACAGTGCTTACTCAGGATACATGCAGGTTCACCCATCATCAGCGTCCGCCTCCACATAAACACTGAGGAAGCGATCGAATGTGGGATAGGCCGACCGATGCGTGAGCAATTATCATGTACTTACCAGTCACAACTTGAGCTGGTGGAGATCTTGCTCCGAAACAGGACAGCTTCTGTGGCTTCACCAGGCATTTCTAAAAGAAGACAACAAAATGATGAGCTCTACTAGCATACCATGAGTGACAGCTCCACGTGGGTGCTAGTTGTTTAGAAACAAAATACTAGATATAGACAAACATCCACCCTCGCTCAGGATAAAGTCTCATAAGGACTTCCCCTTCCTCACCATTCAGCTGTCCTACAAAACAGCTGCTTGCACTGGTCGGACTCAAGAAATCAGTCTAGATACATACCAATAGTTACCCTCAATGGATTTCATGTCAACCCAAAACCATTGAGAATCATAATTTAGTAGAACCACATCAAGTCTCATCATAGGACATTAATGGGACTACACGGAACAAAACTAATGTATTGAGGGCTTTTATGGACAAAAAAAAACATAACACGCTGCTCCACTTGAGGACAGTAATAAAGCTTTCAAGTTTAAACCTCAACAAGACAAGATAACAGGCTGATTATTGGGGTACAACTACTGGAACTCCCTCCGATCAAAAGAATAGGACACCAGTGATCCAGTCAAGTGGGACCCCGCTGTAACCAATTGTGGAGCAGCAGGTTGGAGATACTTGTGAATGGATGGCAGGACGTAATGAGTTTTAAATTACTAAGATCATGGGAAGGGTTATGGATGGTCCTACTACCGACCAGCAGTAGGACCCTCGCCGGTAGTTTATTATCCCTTATACCATGTATGAGGATAGTGTACATAGTTGGTAAAAACCACTTAATGACTTTTCTAACAAGGGTCATTCACATCAATGGTAAAAGCTCCTGCAGCTTTGTCCATAGGGCAGGACACTGAATGACAGGGGTACATTAGTTGGGTCCACACTTATCAGTTATTGGACTGATTATAAAATTCAGAACTCCTCTACTTCCGTGAACGGCCCCAGCGATCCCTAGGATGAGGTCCCTGAGCAGCCTATATGTGACCAGAGCCTCCGCTCACTGCTAGGTGAAAAAAGCAACGCTCTGTATTGGGGAAATGCTTCAGTTTTGTGTAAGTAAAGATCACGAGTGATGACAGAGCGCTGCCTTATTGCTGAGGTCAGGCTCCTATACAACTCTTATACTACAGTACAGCAGGCCCGGGGCCGGGCAGGACTCAGGCCGGGACCCGCATCCCGTGAGCTGCCAGGAGCTCCGACACAACAACGTCCGGCGCCGCTCTCCTCAGTGCTTCCGCCCCCTGCACTAGCACAGGCCGGCTCCCCCCCTCGCTCTCCATGTTACTCTCGTACGCTGCTCCCAGGCACCTTCTACAGCCAACCCGGGCCCCGAGTACCGCCATACCAAGCACCCCACACCTACACCCTCCGCTCGCCCTGGACACTTTCTAGACGGAATTTACTTAGAAACTTTAAGATGGCACTGGATGCAAAGAGACACTTACTGTGTGAGGAGTTTCAGTTCAAGATGGCTGAAGAAAGAACGCCCAGAGCAAACTGCTTCGGGATATCGCGGCGTCATAGAGGAGGAGTACTCCGGGACTACGGTTAAAGGTCACACCTGCTGCTGAAAACATGTGGAGGGATGTCACTAGTCAGCTGCTGCTGTCATTCACACAGATCACACATGGGCTTATAACCGGCATCTACTCAGGGAATCTTATAGAAAGCCGGGCTCCTTAATATCTACGTCAGAGCATCCTCTTCTTTCCCTTTAAAGAAAAATATTAGCTTCTGGAAAAGACTAAAGTGACAAAGAAGGACATGTACATTTTATACTGTCAACATAAGATAACTCTGTTCTGCGGTGATGGATGTGTTAAATATAATGACCCGAATGGGATCCAGACACATGCAGGCAGGCGTGTTATCTAGTTATTTTTTAATTTTAGTTTTCCAGAAGACCGAATTGACTACTACTGTCCTGGGATGTTATTCAACCTTTTAATGAATCCCCTTTATGGTGCCAAATTGAGACAATTTTTGACTTTTTAAAAGGTCTTCCTTGAAAAATCTGGCTGAATTGGCTGATCTTGCCCATTGCCCCTCAAATTTTCAAAACTGGAAAGAATGGTGTAATGCAAAAACTCACTAGAGAGCCCAGAACCTGCCCTACTGTGCAACTTTTTGAAGACAAACGCAGAGAAAGGAATTCTCTCTCCCCTACATTAAGTATGTGTTACACCAGTGGATATTAATGCACAGCCATTTAATGATCTATGAATACCTACCTGAAGGCTCTGGAGCTGCAGCAACTGGTGCCGGCTGAGAAGCCTTACTAGCCACCTCGGGCTTCTTAGAGGCTGGCCTCTTCTCCTGAGCTGCTGCAGCCACTCGGGCTTCTTAGAGGCTGGCCTCTTCTCCTGAGCTGCTGCAGCCACTCCTGTAGGCGCAGCAGCCTCTGCCACAGTTGGAGAAGTTACTGTAATCAGCAGCAAGTGAATAAACAAGGAGTCTATTCCCAACAAACCATGCTCGACAATAGCCGACAATACAGGAAAATGCAACTACTACTGTCTACCATCAAACAGAATCCTTAGTGTTTACAGATTACATGAAATCTATAAAATATTGTTACATGTTCCACACACACACACACAATTAGTACAGTGCATATATATATACAGGAGTCTACCCCAAACACATCTAGTGTGTCCGGGCCACAGTGCTGTGTAACTAGACCGGTAAAAAGCAAGCATTATTAGTGTGAGTACAGCACTCCCATCACACCTACAGTGCTTACTCAGGATTACATGCAGGTTCTACACCATCATCAGCGTCCGCCTCCACATAAACACTGAGGAAGCGATCTGAATGTGGGAGTAGCCGACCGATGCAGTGAGGCAATTATCATGTACTTACCAGTCTCAACTTGAGGCTGGTGGAGATCTTGCTCCGAAACAGGGACAGCTTCTGTGGCTTCACCAGGCATTTCTAAAAAGAAGACAACAAAATGATGAGCTCTACTAGCATACCATGAAGTGACAGCTCCACGTGGTGCTAGTAGTTAGAAACAAAATACTAGATATAGACAAACAATCCACCTCACTCAGGATAAAGTCTCATAAGGACTTCCCCTTCCTCACCAGTCAGCTGTCCTACAAAACAGCTGCTTGCACTGGGACTGGACTCAAGACAATCAGTCTAGAACATACCAATAGTTACCCTCAATGGATTTCATGTCAACCCAAAACCATGTGAGAATCAAAGTAATTTAGTAGAACCACATCAAGTCTCATCATAGGACACTAATGGCGATTAACACTGGAACTAAATGTATTGAGGGCTTAAATGGACAAAAAAAAACGTAACACGCTGCTCCACTTAAGGAGGACTGTAATAAGCTTTCAAGTTTAAACCATCTACAAGACAAAGAATAACAGGCTGATTATTGGGGGTACAACTACTGGATGCCATGTATATGTGTCTAAACCTACCACTTGTAAGTGGTAGGTTTCCTTTAATGATCTATGAATACCTACCTGAAGGCTCTGGAGCTGCAGCAACTGGTGCCGGCTGAGAAGCCTTACTAGCCACCCAGGGCTTCTTAGAGGCTGGCCTCTTCTCCTGAGCTGCTGCAGCCACTCCTGTAGGCGCAGCAGCCTCTGCCACAGTTGGAGAAGTTACTGTAATCAGCAGCAAGTGAATAAACAAGGAGTCTATTCCCAACAAACCATGCTTACAAAAACACACAAGTCAGTGCCATTAGAAATAAGAACTAAAACAAGTTTGCAGCTGGGTAAGACAAATGTGAAAGCAAGGTCATTGTCACACACACTGAGCTTAAGAGCATGACCACTGCTCCGGCAAACGTTCAGTTCAATTATTTCCAAATTCTAACAAATATAGACAATAGCCGACAATACAGGAAAATGCAACTACTACTGTCTACCATCAAACAGAATCCTTAGTGTTTACAGATTACATGAAATCTATAAAATATTGTTACATGTTCCACACACACACACACACACAATTAGTACAGTGCATATATATACAGGAGTCTACCCCAAACACATCAAGTGTGTCCGGGCCACAGTGCTGTGTAACTAGACCGGTAAAAAGCAAGCATTATTAGTGTGAGTACAGCACTCCCATCACACCTACAGTGCTTACTCAAGATTACATGCAGGTTCTACTCCATCATCAGCGTCCGCCTCCACATAAACACTGAGGAAGCGATCTGAATGTGGGAGTAGCCGACCGATGCCGTGAGGCAATGGAAGCGATCTGAATGTGGGAGTAGCCGACCGATGCCGTGAGGCAATAATCATGTACTTACCAGTCTCAACTTGAGGCTGGTGGAGATCTTGCTCCGAAACAGGGACAGCTTCTGTGGCTTCACCAGGCATTTCTAAAAAGAAGACAACAAAATGATGAGCTCTACTATCATACCATGAAGTGACAGCTCCACGTGGTGCTAGTAGTTAGAAACAAAATACTAGATATAGACAAACAATCCACCTCACTCAGGATAAAGTCTCATAAGGACTTCCCCTTCCTCACCAGTCAGCTGTCCTACAAAACAGCTGCTTGCACTGGGACTGGACTCCAGACAGTCTAGAACAGTGATGGCTAACCTATGGCACTGGTGCCAGAGGTGGTATTTGGCACTTTGCGATAAATAAGCGGGTCTTTGTTGTAGTTTGGGCACTCGGCCTCTTAAAGGTTTGCCATCACTGGTCTAGAACATACCAATAGTTACCCTCAATGGATTTCATGTCAACCCAAAACCATGTGAGAATCAAATAATTTAGTAGAACCACATCAAGTCTCATCATAGGACATTAATGGGGACTAACACTGGAACAAAACTAAATGTATTGAGGGCTTTTATGGACAAAAAAAAAAACATAACACGCTGCTCCACTTGAGGACAGTAATAAGCTTTCAAGTTTAAACCATCAACAAGACAAAGAATAACAGGCTGATTATTGGGGGTACAACTACTGGAACTCCCTCCGATCAAAAGAATAGGACCACCAGTGATCCAGTCAAAGTGGGAGCCCGCTGTAACCAATTGGTGGAGCAGCAGGTTGGAGATACTTGTGAATGGAATGGCAGGACGTAATGAAGGGTTGTAAATTACTAGAGATCATGGGAAGGGTTATGGATGGTCCTACTACCGACCAGCAGTAGGACCCTCGCCGGTCAGTTTATTATCCCTTATACCATGTATAGAGGATAGTGTACATAGTTGGTAAAAACCACTTTAATGACTTTTCTACAAGGGTCATTCACATCAATGGTAAAAGCTCCTGCAGCTTTGTCCATAGTGCAGGACACCTGAATGACAGGGGTTACATTAGTTGGGTCCACAACTTATCAGTTATTGGACTGTTTATAAAATTCAGAAATCCTCTACTTCCAGTGAACAGGCCCCAGCGATCCCTAGGAATGAGGTCCCTGAGCAGCCCATATGTGACCAGAGCTCCGCTCACTGCTAGGAGAAAAAGCAACGCTCTGTATTGGGGAAATGCTTCAGTTTTGTGTAAGTATAAGATACACGAGTGATGAGCAGAGCGCTGCCTTATATGGCTGAGGTCAGGCTCCTATACAACTCCTTATACTACAGTACAGCAGGCCCGGGGCCGGGCAGGACTCAGGCCGGGACCCGCATCCCGTGAGCTGCCAGGAGCTCCGGACACAACACGTCCCGGCGCCGCTCTCCTCAGGCTTCCGCCCCTGCACTAAGCACAGGCCGGCTCCCCACCTCGCTCTCCATGTTACTCCTCCGGTACCGGCTGCTCCCAGGCACTTCTACAGCCAACCCGGGCCCCGAGTACCGCCATACACAAAGCACCCCACACACTACACCCTCCGCTCGCCCTGGACACTTTCTAGACGTGAATTTACTTAGAGAACTTTAAGGATGGCACTGGATGCAAAAGAGACACTTACTGTGTGAGGAGTTCAGTTCCAAGATGGCTGAAGAAAGAACGCCCAGAGCAAACTGCTTCCGGGATATCGCGGCGTCAGAGGGAGGTACTTCCGGGACGACGGTTAAAGGTCACACCTGCTGCTGAGAAACATGTGGGAGGGATGTCACTAGTCAGCTGCTGGTGTCATTCACACAGATACACATGGGCTTATAACCGGCATCTACATCAGGGAATCTTATAGAAAGCCGGGCTCCTTATATATCTACGTCAGAGCATCTTATAGAAAGCCGGGCTCCTTATATATCTACATCAGAGACTCTTATAGAAAGCCGGGCTCCTTATATATCCACATCCGAGACTCTTATAGAAAGCCGGGCTCCTTATATCTACATCAGAGACTCTTATAGTAAGCCGGGCTCCTTATATATCTACATCAGAGACTCTTATAGAAAGCCGGGCTCCTTATATCTACATCAGAGCATCTTATAGAAAGCCGGGCTCCTTATATCTACATCAGAGCATCTTATAGAAAGCCAGGCTCCTTATATCTACATCAGAGACTCTTATAGAAAGCCGGGCTCCTTATATATCTACATCAGAGACTCTTATAGAAAGCCGGGCTCCTTATATATCTACATCAGAGACTCTTATACAAAGCCGGGCTCCTTATATCTACACAGATGCACTTATAGGAAAGCCGGGCTCCTTATATTACATCATAGACTCTATAGAGCCGGGTGTCTTTATATCTACATCATAGCATCTTTTAGGAAAGCCGGGTATCCTTATTATCTACATCAGAGCATCTTATAGACAGCCGTGCTCCTTATATATCACATCAGAGCATTTGCAAAGCCGGGCTCCTATTATCCTCATCATAGCATCTTATAGAAAGCCGGGCTCTTATATATCTACTCACTAGAGCATCTTAATCGAAGCCGGCTCCTTTTATTACTCATCAGAGCCTCTATACGAAGCCGCTCTCCTTATATATCCACATCGAGCCTCTATAGAAAGCCGGGCTCCTTATATCTTACATCAATACTCTAGTAAAGCCGGCTCCTTATATCATTAACAGCTCATAGAAACGGCTTATCTTAGCATTTATAGAAGCCGGGCCTCCTTATATCTACATCAGAGACTCTTTAGAAACCTGGGCCTCTAATTATTCTACATCAAGACTCTATAGAAAGCTCGGGCTCTCGTATATATCTACTCAGATACCTTATAAAGCCGTGCTCCTTATATCTCACATCGAGACTCTTATAGTAAGCCGGCCTCCTTATATATCTATCATCTCCGTTATACAGGCTCCTATATCTACATCAGGCACTAGTAGAACGGTCCTTATCTATCTACATGCAGAGCTCTATAAAAGCCGGGTTCTTATATATCCTACATTCAAGCATCTTTAGAAAGCCGGGCTCCTTATATATCTACATCAAGAGCATCTTATGAAGCATGGCTCCTTATACTACATACATCAAGACTCTTTAGAAAAGCCGGGCTCCTTCGCATCAGGACTTTATAAGCGGCTCCTATCACGAGCATCTTATAGAAAGCCGGGCTCCTTAATATATCCACAATCCATAGCTCTTAGTAGAAAGCCGGCTTCCGTATATATCTACATCCAAGACCTTATAGAAAGCCGGGCTCCTGTATATCTACTCAGAGACTCTTATAGTAAAGCCGGGCTCTCCTTATATATTCCACATCATAGACTCTTATAGAAGCCAGGCTCCTTATATCTACATCAGAGACTTTATAAGAGCCGTCTCCTTATATATCTACATCAGAGACTATCGTAACCCTTGGCTCCTTATATATCACTCAAGATCTTATAGAAAGCCGGGCTCCATTTTTTATATCTACAGTCAGAGCGTATTATAGAAAGCCGGGCCCTTATATCTGCTACATCAGAGCAACTTATAGAAAGCGGTTTATTCCCAGAGTCAATCTTATAGACGGCTCTATCTCACATGCAGAGACTCTTATAGTAACGCAGGCTCCTTATATTCTACTCAAGATCTTATAGAAATCCGGGCGTCCTTATAATCTAAATCCGGGAGCACTTTAGTAGCCTAGGCTCCTTAATATATCTACACAGAGACTCTATAAGAGCCTGGCCTTCATAAACAACGAGACCGATAGACCGTCTACATTATACTATGAGCGCCTTACTCATGGCATCTATGTACTGCTTATAATCTAATTCAAGCTCTTATAGAAGAGCCGGCTCCTTATATCAACGGTCTTCTATCGCCTAATTCACATCAGAGACTCTTATAATAAGCCGTGGCTCCTTATATCCACCCATCCGAGACTCTTTAAGAAACCGGCTCCTTACTGTACATTTAATTTACATCAATTTGGGACCTATATGACGGATCATATTGTTGATCCTCGGACTCCGCTCTTCTCTAGATTCTTTACTTGTTTTGTTTGTTTAGAACAAAAACTTTAAAAATTATGAAATAACGCCTGAGGCTCCGGGCTCAAATAAGACTATGGAACAGGAGGCCTCTCATGCCCTTTAGCCGCCCATCATTTTAGTGCTTTTTTTTAACCTGACATAAGCTAAAAAGAAGCGTATCCTGCATGGTTTCAATTTTCTTCCTGGTGGTAGAAGTCCTTTAAACCCCAGTCAATATCCATGCCCATCTGACCTTTGTCCTAGGAGCATTTGGATATGTCCAGAAAGTATGTGGAGAATACCTATGATCAGATGAAAACCAAAAGAACGTTTGGTAGAACACACAACTTGTCCCTTTGGAAGCATCCGATTGGCATCCAAAGAACAACCAGACTTACTGTGAAGCATTGACATATGATTCCCGCCACACTTCCAGCAATGAATAGCGGCTTTGTAACTTCCATAACACTGGATACACATTTATGGTGGGCATAGGCTCCCCATTGGGTGCCCCTTAAGCTGGTAGTATATGCCTGCAGTTGTCCAATACCTAGGTGTGCTCTAACAAACCGAGGAAGCTTGCTCCTGGGTAAGCTACCATCTGATATAAATAGTCCTTCTGATCTCCCTTAGCGATTTGTATAGTATTAAAGAGGGCTCACTACCCTTTGCTCATGCTTACCCTCTCTGAGGGTTGAGCTAGCACAAGTCAGGATTTGTAGGATATTAGGGTTCACAGATCCACTGCATTACAAACCCCAATAACTAAGACTGCACTAAAACCCCACATGTTCTTCATTTGAACAAACACACAAAAAAAAAAAGTTTAAAAATACTAAAAAAAATAAATAAATGAAAATGTTGAATTCTGCGCCGTTTTGCATGGATTCACAGTGGTCCAATATTGGCACGAGGCTCCAAAATTTGAATAAAATCAACAAGTACAATTTTACTTCAAACTATAAGTACAAGTTATTGATAAAGGACCAGTCCTTTGTGTTTTTTACATATGGGTGAAATTGGTCAATAAGTCCGCTCAATCATAAACAGTGTCCCCAAAGTCCCTATAAATGTGTCATGACTTAAAGAAACCACGTTCGTTAGACACTTGATGTAGATGCAACCAGCATCCTGCATTAGCAGCCAATCAATATGATCCTTCATGAAATCAAAACCTTCTTTATTCTAAAGTTAAAAAAAAAATAAAATAATACAATTAGACATAATATCCAGGGTCTGTACTAGCAGACAAGTGCTCTTTAGTATAAAGTTTTCTTAAACGGGTTTTTCCACGAAAACAAGCGTTAGGCCCATCCATCGAATTGTGGGCCAGGCTCTGTGCATTATCCGTCAGCTCCATAGAGATTAATGGAAGCAGGCCTGATCATTCGGCAGCTGTCTGCTCCATTAGTCTAGAGAGCAAGCGAGTGGTGTCGGCCACCCTCGTTGGTCGCGATCTGCGGGGGGTCCTCAGCACCGAGCCCCACCTGATCGCAGTTAGCCTATCCACAGGATGGGCCTAACTTGTCTTTGTGGTAAAACCTCTTTAATACTCTATACCTGCAATATTTACTGTGAAAAAAAACTCTTTGGAACGTTTTTTTATAATTGTCTTACTGCATCTGCAGTGCGGTACTCTCGAAAGCACTGGCAATTAGAAAAAGCCATCAATAGGGAACCTTGATATTTCATAACAATCATGAGCAGTTTTTCTGAGCACATTTACATACTAGATGTGAGAATATAATTATCATATATAAACAAACACACACACAAATCCCATCCCCACTTCTACAATGGTTAATTATTCCTTCGATTCCTTTTTGCAATGAAAGTGTGTACTCAGGTGTCCCCTTGCCGTGGTAAGTCTCAACAAACCCTAATTTTGGGTCTGGCAGGTTCTGACCATCCGTCATGGCCTGTATATAGCAACAATGGGAAATTTGTCTGTGTACTTACCCTCGGCAGCAGCATGGTCCTTTTCGAAGATTGGTCAAGCTGTCAGAAACTGTTCAAATATTTTTACATATGGACCCAAACTGTGTTTTTTATAGTCTAAAAATAAGAAACATAATTAGGATTCAAAATTCTAAAAAGGAAACAACCAAAGTTTAGGAGGTTTAGCAAACCCCTGGCCCACATCGCACTTCCAGGGATAACTTATTTTCTGTACCACATGCCCACAAGAGTCATACACATTTAGAAGTATTGTCCTTACGATTGTGAAAGACTGCATGCTGTTCCATTTTTGCAAGCAACACTCGATTCTAACTTTAGTGAAATTTATTAACCATTCAGCAAATGACTTGAATATAGATATATGCTCGTTACAGTGTTCCCTATCCAGAATTTAACATTCGATTCTTTAAAGATGAACTTTCATCTCTTATATGTAAATGAAGTCTTGAAGTTAGGGTCTCCAGACCTTTACAAACCGTATGGTCTCTAACCCAACTGGGCTCTTACCTACTCCCTTACGGAAGTACTTTTTACTACCATCCCTCGGCAACCCACCCCCTGTGGGGTAGATCACACAATCTCCTCTGTATGCCTGTGTTGTAATATGCCGTCTCTCTTGACCAATGTATGTTTATTTGTCTATAATATCCAGAGTGTAATGTCCATGTTAACTGTTCGATTCGACTCTCCAGTGAGGGGAGGGGTTTTTTTGATGTGCATTGGAAATTGTAAATGTTTAATAAAAAAAATCTTATAGAAAGCCGGGCTCCTTATATATCTACATCAGAGCATCTTATAGAAAGCCGGGCTCCTTATATATCTACATCAGAGACTCTTATAGTAAGCCAGGCTCCTTATATATCTACATCAGAGACTCTTATAGAAAGCCGGGCTCCTTATATCTACATCAGAGACTCTTATAGTAAGCCGGGCTCCTTATATATCTACATCAGAGACTCTTATAATAAGCCGGGCTCCTTATATATCCACAACCGAGACTCTTATAGAAAGCCGGGCTCCTTACCTGTACATTTAATTTACATCAATTTGGGACCTATATGACGGATCATATTTTGATCCTCTGGCAGGATCCGCTCTTCTTCTAGATCTTTACTTGTTTGTTTTTAGAAAAAAAACTTTAAAAATTATGAAAATAAGCCTGAGGGCTCCGGGCTCAAATAAGACCTATGGAATCAGGAGCCTCTCATGCACATTTGCATCATTTTTAGCGGTTTCTTTTTTTAACCAGGACATAAGCTAAAAGAAGAGCGGATCCTGCATGGTTTTCAATTCTTCTTCCTGGTGGTAGAGTCCTTTAACCCAGTACATATCCAGGCCCATCTGACCTTTGCTAGAGAGCATTTGGATGTTCCAGAAGAGTATTGGGAGAATGCCATATGATCAGATGAAACCAAAGTAGAACGGTTTGGTAGAAACACAACTTGTCTTTGGAATGAATGCCGATTGGCATCCAAAGAACACCAGACTTACTGTGAAGCATTGAACATAATGATTCCCAGCACACTTCCAGGGCAATGAAGGAGCGGCTTTGTACTCCATACACTGGAGCACATTTATGTGGGCATAGGCTCCCCATTGTGGTGCCCCTAAGCTGGTAGTATATCCTGCAGTGTCCAATACCTAGGTGTGCTCCAAACCGAGGGAAGCTTTGCTCCTGGTGTTAAAGCTACCATCTGGATATAAATAGTCCTTCTGATCTCCTTAGCTGTTTGGTCAATAGTATTAAAGAGGGCTCACTACCCTTTGCTCATGCTTACCCTCTCTGAGGGTTGAGCTAGACAAGTCAGGATTTGTAGGGAGTAATTAGGGTTCACAGATCCACTGCATTACAAACCCCAATAAACTATAGACTGCACTAAAGCCCCACAGGTTCTGTCATTTGAACAAACAACAACAAAAAAAAAAAAGTTAAAAAATAAATAAAAAAATAAATAAATAAAAAGGTTGAATTATGCGCCGTTTGCATGGATTCACAGTGGTCCAATATTGCACGAGGCTCCAAAATTTGAATTAAACAACAAGTACAATTTTACCAAACTATAATACAATTTATTAGATAAAGGACAGTCCTTTGTTATTTTACATATGGTGAAATTGGTCAATAAGTCGCTCATCATAAAACAGTGTCCAAAGTCCATATAAATGTGTAATGACTGAAAGAAACCACAGTTCTTTAAGACACTTGATGTAGATTACAACCATCATCCTGCATAAAAATAATAATACAATTAGACAGAATATCCAGGGTCTTACATCAACAAGTTCTCTTTAGTATAAAGTTTCTTAACCGGGTTTTTTTCCACGAAACAAGCGTTAGGCCCCAGCGCTCTGCAATTTCCGTCAGCTCCATAGAGATTAATGGAGCAGGACGGTCATTCGCGGCTGTCTGCTCCATTAGTCTGAGGAGCAGCGAGTGGTTGGTCGGACCCCTCGTTGTCGCGATCTGCGGGGGGTCTCAGCACAGAGACCCCCACTGATCAGCAAGTTAGGCCTTATCCACAGGATAGGGCCTAACTTGTCTTTGTGGTAAAACCTCTTTAATATCTTATACCTGGCAAATTTACTGCATTTTGGAACGTTTTTTTAAATTGTCTTACTGCATCTGCAGTGCGTGTACTCGAAAAGGCACTGGCATTAGAAAAAGCCATCAATATGGAGAACCTTGATATTTCATAACAATCATGCACAGTTTTCCTGGAGCAATTTACATACTGGATGTGAGAAATATATGTATCTATATAAACACACACACACAAATCCCATCCACATTCTACAATGGTTAATTATTCCTTTCGATTCGCTTTTTGCAATGAAAGGTTGTACTCAGTGGTCCCCTTGCCGTGGTGAAGTCTCAACTAAAACCACTAATTTTGGGTTTCTGCAGGGATTCTGACCCATCCGTCTATGGCCTGATATAGCAACATGAGGAAATTTGTCTGTGTACTTACCACTCTGCAGCAGCATTTGTCCTTTTCGAGATTGGTCAAGCTTGTCAAGAAACTGTTCAAATATTTTTACATATGGACCCAAACTTGTTCTTTTATAGTCTAAAAATAAGAAAACATATTAGGATTCAAAATTCTAAAAAGGAAAACAACCAAAGTTTTGAGAGGTTTTAGCAAACCCCTGCCCACGCACTCCATGGGGATACTTATTTTCATCGAACCACATGCCCACAAGTCATACACATTTAGAAGTAATTGTCCTTACAGATGTGTAAAGACTGCATGCTGTCCATTTTTGCAAGCAACACTGAATTCTAAACTTTATGAATATTGATTAACCATTCATGCAAATGATTGAATATAGATATATGCTCGTTACAAGTGTTCCTACAGAAGTTTACATTCGATTCTTATAAAATGAACTTTCATCTTTATTTAAATGAAGTGCTTGAAGTTAGGGGTCTCCAGACCTTTACAACCGATGGTCTCTACCCCCACTGGGGCTCTTACACTCCCTTACGGAAGTACTTGTTACTACCTCCCTCGGCAACCCCACCCCCTGTGGGGTAGCACACAATCTCCTCTGTATATCCTTGTGTAAATATGCCGTCTCTCTTGACCAATGTATGTTATTTGCTATAATATCCAGATGTAAATGTCCATTTAAGCTGTTCGACTCTCCAGTGAGGGGGGAGGGTTTTTTTGATGTGCGATTGTAAAATTGAAATATGTTCAATAAAAAAAGATTGGATTTAAAATAAAAAAGTGGTTTCAAATCGGCTTTCCTCCTGTATTCACACAGACAGTTTATAAAAGTTCTTATGACTTAACCAGGAGTAAGGCTAACTGTGGCTAAAATTTGCATCAGCCTGGCATCAGTTTTTCACGGATCCTAACATGTTAAACTGTGGGCACTGATCAATTAAAAAGAATTTTGTGTTTTGAACCAATCACCCTCCTGTTAAAAAAAAAAAAAAAAAAAAAAAAAACACACACACACACACAACAAAAACCCAGACTGCATATGGCCGATTTTCACCATTGTGTGTCATGGTTCCAGACCACACAAAAGGTCAAATCAAATATCATATGTAAATCACCTCTAGTTTTTCGTTTAACGTCCGTTTCTCCTTCATTAGGGCTAACTTGGTCCTCGTCTTCTTTTGTGCTGACATTATCCAACTCACTGCAGATCAAGCTAAAACTTACCACTCTGCAGCAGCATTTGTCCTTTTCGGGATTGGTCAAGCTTGTCAAGAAACTGTTCAAATATTTTCACATATGGACCCAAACTTGTTCTTTTATAGTCTAAAAATTAGAAAAGGTATTAGGATTACAAAATTCTAAAAAGGAAGAACAACTCAAAGTTTAGAGTTCAGAGGTCAATAGTCAACAGTTAGAAACAATTGTCTTACAGATTTGTAAAGACTGCTTGCTGTCCATTTTTGCTTGAAGTTAGGGGGGGTCTCCAGACCTTTACAACTGATGGTCTCTACCCCCACTGGGGCTCTTACACTCCCTTCCGGAAGTACTTGTTACCACCTCCCTCGGCAAACCCAATTGTAGTACACAATCTCCTCTGTATATCCTTGTGTAAATATGCCGTCTCTCTTGACCAACGTATGTTATTTGCTATAATATCCAGATGTAAATGTCCATTTAAGCTGTACGACTCTCCAATGAGCGGGGAGGTTTTTTTTGATTTGCGATTGTAAAATTGAAAAATGTTCAATAAAAAAAGATTGGATTTAAAATAAAAAAGTGGTTTCAAATCGGCTTTCCTCCTCTACTCACACAGACAGTTTATAAAAGTTCTTATGACTTAACCAGAATTAAGGCCAACTGTGACTAAAATTTGCATCAGCCTGGCATCAGTTTTTCACTGATCCTAACATGTTAAGCTGTGGGCACTGATCAATTAAAAAGAATTTCGTGTTTTGAACCAATCACCCTCCTCACTCACACACACACACAACAAAAATGTTGCATATGGCCAATTTTCACCGTTGTGTGCCATGGTTGCCGACCACACAAAAGGTCAAATCTAATATGATATGTAAATCACCTCTAGTTTTTCGTTTAACGTCCGTTTCTCCTTCATTAGGGCTAACTTGGTCCTCTTCTTCTTTTGTGCTGACATTATCCAACTCACTGCAGATCAAGCTAAATTGAACAGGGTTACAAGTTTGTTTAGTTTTACAGAGCTGTATGAGGGCTTGTTTTTATTGGGACAAATTGTACTTCTGAGTGAGTGTCCGTCACTCAGTTACCATTTTATTGTATCCAGTTGAAAGAATCATAGTACACTCATTGAAAAGTGGCCCTCTGAGACTATAGACAATAAAAAGGGTATCTGGGGAAGAGCATCAGGAACTCCACACTCTCCGGAACTTATCTGGGCAGCCGCGGTGTACACTATATTCTCGTATGGTCAAATTGTCAAATTCACCAATTTCTTCCACTGAGAAACAGCAAGAGAGCGATCACCCATTCAGTGTATAGCAATGGCCTTACGGGCCAGAAACAGAGCTTCCTTCAGAAAAATAGTTTCATAATGGGACCAGTCATTCTCCTGCGTAATTCCCAATAGGCATAGGGCCGGTGAGGTAGGAAGTGGTTTGTTCAGGATATCAGACAGCAGAGAAAAATACTTCTCCCCAGAATGCGGCTATGTAATTGCAAGCCCATATTAGGTGATGAAATTTGCCCGGTCCACTTGACATCTAGAGTTTGGCAATCTATGCATCCAGAACAATCTGACCAGCGTTATATAGCATTGATGGGTGATACATTACTGAAACAACTTATTGGCTGATGGTGATACGGAGGTGCGAGACCCCAAGGACGCCCCCCAGTCTTCATCAGATAGTGAGGGAATGAGAATCTCACAGCGGGCTTTGACTGGCAGAGGGGGACAGCTTAGAAAGGACATGGGAATAAATAACAGACACCAGACCCCCAGGACCCTGAGAGTGCAGAACCAAAATTAGTGGGAAAGCGGAGAAAGCCGCCTCTACCGGAGAGAACTGAGCCAAAAAAAGCTGCAGGCAATGATACACTTAGCACTCCATTTTAGTGATTATATATATATCATTACATATATTATGTTATCTTCAATTTAAGCTTACCTTATTGTTGGGACTGCAAATGGATCAAAACTGTCCAACTTCTTAACATCAACTGGAACAGATATTCTACCTACAAGATGACACAGCATATTATTATAAATGTGTGTGTCACCTGCTTTATCTCAGCATCACTTAAATTATTGCCTGCATTAATTGCAAAAAACAAAACAAAACCCATAAAACAATGCGTGTTACAAAACAGAGGCGGTTGACCAAAAGATTTTCATTTGGAAGATGATAACCACAAACCACAAGCACTTGCCTGTTTTCGGGTGGACACTGAAGGGACTTTTTAGCAAGTGATTAACCCCTTTGCTGACATTAACATCCAAGCGGGGATAGCAATACTGTAACATAATCTCTTTGGATAAATTTACACCTTTTTTAGGATCCTAGAAAAGATCACAAAACATGAAAAAAATTAAACCACAAAAAGATAAAAACAGGCAAAAGTTCCAACAAATATTAGACATTTTGCACAGAACAAGGTGTCCTCAGATACGGCCGTAAACCTCATAACTGGAGAACATAGAAAGAGGATGTACTGTATATTATATCAACATTTAAAACTTACACACCAGTTTAGGTAAATTTTTCTTTAACTTCTCCCAGCGATCCACAGAGGTTCGAGCTTTCTGAAAGTCATGCAGCAGGTTCTCTCTGGCTGGTGGTGAAATATATTAAGGAGACACTTAACACATCATCATTTGTGATTCAAGTGGTACTGGGATAATGCAGAAGCAAATTTTTTCCTACAATAAGTAACAATTTGTCCCACTGCAACTGTCAAAGGAGTTTGTCCCATGTTTATAAGTTAACAAGGAAAAGGGTCCGACCAGTGGGACCCCCGCCACCCGGATGGTGATTATCTCGCTTTCACTAATAATTAGAACAGCAGGCTGAGGGAGTGCTATTTCTGAATAAGGTTGCACAATGCTTTCAAATCCAGAACGGTTCAAAACCAGGTTTCTGCAGCCGAATGACTTCCACAGACTTCTTGTATCTGTCTTCTGAGGAGACACAGGGCAGGAAATCCTTTGTGTAGATGTTTCAGGTCATTGGCAGAGCAGGGACCACGTCATCAGGTTATCACCATCTGTCCACATAAGGAGTCTCTACATCTCCAGGGCTGATTAATGGAGATTATAATATTTTAAGCATATAATAAAGTTAAATGAATAGGACAAAAAAAAAAAAATAAGGGCTCATTCAGATTGGTTCCCTACCAACATTTGAGCATATCGATGTCACGCATATGCATCCATTTTTTGGGCGGCAACAGTGGCTCCGTTAGCCCTTTGCAAATAATAATAATAAAAAAAAAAAAAGCAAAAGCACACGGACATCAAAAACACACTACTTGAGCCCTATATTATACTATTTAGTATAGTATTTTATATTATCATCACCAGGACAACCTTTACAACATAAGTAACACTGTGATAAGGCACTAAAGCTTCTCCTGGCAAATCACTGGTGACCATTACTGATCGCAGACCGAGCCCCGCCCCCAGACGTTTGCAATGCATTTCTAAGTGCAACGCAAACACCCCATGTGAACGCACTCTAAACATTCAGATAATACTTTTTTTCTTTTCTTGAAAGTATCGGGATTGAGCAATGCAATACTTTTCTGGTTATCTGATCGGACTCAAAATTCTGGTATCAGTGCAACCCTATTTGTGACGCTTACACAGTCAGTGAATGGAGCAGCATTCTCCGCATCACAGGTCCTGTTCATTGTCGGCTGGTGGAGGTCCCAGCAGGTCACGATCCCATAAAACCTTTTCAGGAAATCTACCCTCAAAATCGAGATTGATAAACAAGGGGTACTTAAAGATCCAGGCACCATGGTAATCTTATTGCATTTGTTATGCTGTTACGCTGTGTCACCCTTCCTTCCCGATAACTGCACAAGTGCTGAGGCAGCAGGTGGGAGGGCAAGACAGTGTAACACCTTGTAAAGCCATATTATAGAGTGGCTACAGGAGCCACTCAGACACAATAGAATAATGTTAAAAGTTGAGTTAAGATGGAAAAAGGCCATGGATAACACATAAGATTACCACAGTAACAGTGCCTGGATTTATGAGTAAGTGTCCCTGGTTTATCATGATGGATTTTGATGGTAGATTTCCTTTACATTTTTAGCAAAATCTTTCCATGAAACTACACCTATAAAATTATAGAGTTCTGGTGATAAACTAGAAAGCGCTGCACATAATAAGATAAAGGATATCTTCTGGAACAAGTGACAACACTTTTTCCCAGCACGGTTTATTCTCCAGAAAGTCCTGACCCAACAAGGCGTACTGCTCAAAGTATTTCTCTATAACCACAATGGATTTCCTGGAAGAGATGGGACAATATACATGAATGCAGGAGAACATGGTAGAAGATAAATCATTCACTTAATAAGATGTACGGTAAGTAGTGGTAATTATGAACATACTTTAAGAATGGATGGATTGGCTCAATGAGATTTACTTTCTTAATAGTTTCTTCTCCTCCCTGAAAAGAAAACAAATAGTCAACTCAATGGAAACCAAAATTCTCCACGTTTCTAAACAATAAATGATTTTTACAGACATCAAAAAAAACTTTTTTACATAGATTTTCCCCAGGAAAATAAAGTTAATCAATAAAATATTTGTAGGGAACAACTTCAAGGGGGAAGACAACACTTAAAGGGAACCTGTCATCAGAGAGGTCATTTTTTTATTACGTTCCAATAACATATGCCATGCTGGCTCCACACACCTCGCTCCCTGCTACCCAGCGTGTGGCAAATGCCGTGGGGTGGGGTTCAGCCCCAATGGCCCATGCCTCGACAAAGCCTCCTCCCCTCCCCCTGCTTATGTCAGCTACCGCTGCAAAGGGTTTGCGAGTAAGGCATCGATGAGATTGCCCCCTCCCAGCACTCCTAGACTTGCCATATGCTGCTGGCAAGGAGCCAGGTAATGCGAATGTATGCTCCTCACCCCTCCCCATAGGAGCCTGCTGGTCGCATGGCTTGGTGACTGTGTGCTCATTTTACCATGCATACAGATACAAGATCCCACAGATAAAAAAAAAAGCTATTTCTATCCATAGCTTGTGACTGGCAAAAATGTTTTCTTAGCAAGAGAGCCCAATGTTATATTCTGCAGTGCTTTAAGCATTGTGCGGTGCATATAGAAAATAAGAGGAACACAAACAAAGCAAACGCCGACTGCCATACCTTTACTACTGTTAAATATTCAGCCACGGCTGATCTTTCAGCTTGAGAGAGTTTTCTTGCAGACTCATCACACACCCAGCAGTGAACTCCTCTTCTTCCCGAGTATACCCACAATCTGTGTTGAAAGCCAAAATCCTCTAAGAGGGAAACAAAACCCACAATCTGTGTTGAAAGCCAAAATCCTCTAAGAGGGAAACAAATAAAATAAAAAAGTGGAATACACTGGGGGAAACTTTTTAAAAGTGGGCAAGTAAGACAGTGCAGAGTTAGACTACACTGTCTTCATAGTGATGGTCTGGTGATGGATGATACATTTTTTGTAGTACAGGCAGTCCCGGGTTACATACAAGATAGCGTCTGTAGGTTTGTTCTTAAGTTGAATTTGTATGTAAGTCGGAACTGTATATTTTATCATTGTAATCCCAGCCATTATCATTGTAATCCCAGCCAGAATTTTTTTGGTCTCTGTGACAATTGGATTTTAAAAATGTTGGGTTGTCATAAGAATCAGGATTAACACTAAAGCTTCATTATAGACGCCTGTGATACCCGTTACAGTTGTTTATTATAGCCTAGGACTAAAGTACAATAAATTACCAATATCCAGAGGTCCGTTTGTAACTAGGGGTCGTATGTAAGTCGAGTGTTCTTAAGTAGGGGACCGCCTGTATAAGGCTATCTAGTCGAACTTTGCACCTCCTATAAGTTGGTTTATTTTATGCCAGAAAACGGTCTAAAACTCTTTGTAAAAACGGTGCAGACAGTTTTCTAGTGCAAATTATGACAGAGTTCTGTGGTACCAGAGGGCTTACCATAGAGAGCCCGATCCAGGATAGTTCTGTGGTACCAGAGGGCTTACCATAGAGAGCCCGATCCAGGATTCGGATGGCAATGGTCATCAATGTCCAGCATTTATTACATATATCTGCAGAACTAAACAACACATCACGATCAGTCACGTCAGAAATGTAATACAAAATTGTGTACAATATTTTACAAATAGAAAAAAAAAAAGCTACTAGGTCCCCAAAATTAGTCCTACCGATTCCCCATTAGAAAATAACAGCCGTCACACACGTATGCTGCTGCTCCAGTTATGGAATCACTAAACAGAAGCAGAATACAATATACTGACTGTCCAAAGGAACTGAATGCCCAAGTTTTCTGGTCCTGATGTGAGGAGCCGGATTTTGTAGATAAAGGAAAAGTTCGTGGTGTAACCCTACAGAACTTAAAGAAGAGCAGGAAAAACTCCACACTCTCCAGAACTTATCTGGGCAGACGCGGTGTACAATATATTCTCGTTATGGTAATTGTCAAATTCACCACTTATTCCACTGAGAAACAGCAAGAGAGCGGATCATCCATTCCAGTGTCTTATAGCAATGGCCTTACGGGAGCCAGAACAGAGCTTCCTTTCAGAAAAATAGTTTCATAATGGGGACCAGTCATTATCCTGCGTAATTCCCAATGGCATAGGGCCCGGGAGGTAGGAAGTGGTTTGTTCAGGTATCAGACAGCGAGAAAAAAATATTCTCCCCAGGAATGGGGGCTAGGAATTGCATTTTAGGTTGTGATGAAAATTTTTCGGTCCACATGACATCTAGAGGTTGGCAATCTATGCATCCAGAACAATCTGACCAGCGTTATAAGCATTGATGGGTGGATACATACTTGAAAACAACTTTTGGTGATGATGGTGAACGGAGGAGCGTGCCGAGAGACCCCAAGGACGCCCCCCAGTCTTCATCAGATAGTGAGGGAATGAGAGCAATTCACAGCGGTTTGACTGCCAGAGGGGGACAGCTTAGAAAGGACATGGGAATAAATAACAGACACCAGACCCCCAGGACCCTGGAGAGGGCAAGAAAAAAAAGAGGGGCGGGAACAGACGAAAAGAGGAGGAGAAAGAAAGCTAATCTTCTCAACTCAGAAAGCCGCCTCTCCGAGGACTGAGGTCCAAAACAAAGCTTCAGGCAATGATACACTCTTAGCACTCTCCATTATTAGTGATTTATATATATCCATTACATATATTATGTTTATCTTCAATTTAAGCTACCTTATTGTGGACGCAAAATGGACTCAAAACTGTCCAACTTCTTAACACTCAAGTTGGAACAGATCATTCTACCTACAAGATGACACAGCAGATTATTATAAATGGTTTGTCGCAACCTCTATGTATCTCATCATACTTAAATTATTGCCTGCATTAATTAATTGCAAAAAAAAAAAAAAAACCTTAAAAAACAATGCGTGTATCAAAAGAGGCGTGTTAACCAAAAGCATTTCCTTTTGAGATGAACCACAAACCACACAGCACATTTCGAGTTTTTCGGTGGACACTGAAGGGACTTTTTAGGAAGTGATAATTAACACCCCTTATGCTGACATTAACATACCAAGCGGTGGGATGACAATACTGTAACATAATCGCTTTGGATACATTTCACAACCCTTTTTTAGGATCCAGAAAAGTCACAAACATGAAACAGAAAGAAACTTAAACCACAAAAGATTAAAACGCAAAACTTCCCACAACATATTAGACATTTTTCACAGAAAAGGAGTCCTCAGTACTGGCCTAAACCTATAAGGGAGAAATTACAAAGATATTACTGTTTTATTATATCAACATTTTAAAACTTACACACCAGTTTGGTTAAATTTTTCCTTTAACTTCTCCCAAGCGTCCACAGAGGAATTTTCGAGCTTCTGAAACGTCATGCAAGCAGATTGTGCTCTCTCTGGGCTGGTGGTTTAAATATAAGGAGACACTTAACAATATACTGTGGCACTTCATCATTTGTGATTCAAGTGGTACTGGGATAATGCCAGATGCTAATTTTTTCCTACAATAGTAACAATTTGTCCCAACTGCAACTGTCAAAGGAGTTGAGTTTTGGTCCCCTGTTTATAAGTTAACAAGGAAAAGGTCCAACCAGTGGGACCCCCGCACCACGGAATGGTGATGTATCTCGCTTTCCTCAAATAATTAGAACAGCAGCTGAGGGGGGGAGTGCTATATTCTGGAATAAGGTTGCACAATGCTTTCCAATCAAGAAACGGTCTCAAAACCAGGTTCTTTCTGCAGCCGAATCGACTTCACACATACTTTCTTGTATATGTCTTCTGAGAGAACACAAGGCAGGAAACCTTTGTGAGATGTTTCAGGTCATAACTCCAGGGCTGGATTAATTGGAGATTATAATATTTTAAGCATATAATACAGTTAAATGAAAGGACAACAAAAAAATAAAATAAATAAATTTAATAATAAATAAGATCATTCAGATGGTTCCCCCTACCAACACTTGAGCACTATCGATGTCACATCATGCATTCCATTTTTTGGGCGGCCACAGTGCGTCGTTACCGCCCTTTGCAAAAAATTAATAGTATATTAAAAAAAAAAAAAAAAAAAAAAAGGATAGAACACGGACATCAAAAAAACACTACTTGAGCCTTAATTAATATTTAGTATAGGTATTTTATATTTAAATCATCACTCACCAGGCAACCTTTACACATAAGTAACAACTGTGATAAGGCACTAACTAAGCTTACTCTCCTGGCACATCTCAACACGTGGACCATTATCGATACAGTACGCGGCCACGCCCCGGAACGTTTGCTTTGCATTTCTAAGGCAACGGAAAAACACCCCATGTGAACGCACCCTAAAATTCAGATATACTTTTTTTCTTTTCTTTAAAGTATCGGGAGTGAGTAACGCAATACTTTTCGCGGATCGGATCAGACTCAAAATTCTGGTATCAGTGCAACCCTATTTGTGACGTTACACAGTTAGTGAATGGAGCGGCATTCTCCCATCACAGGTCTGTTCATTGTCGCTGGGAGGGGGTCCCAGCAGGTCTCTGATCAATAAACCGTTTCAGGAAATCTACCTCAAGATCGAGATGATAAACAAGGGTACTTAAAGATCCAGGCACCATGGTAATCTTATTAAGTTGTTATGCTGTTACGCTGTGTCACCCTTCCTTCCCGATAACTGCACAAGTGACTGAGGGCAGAGGTGGGAGGGCAAGACAGTGCAACACCTTGTAAAGCCTATTATAGAGTGGCAATGGGAGCACTCAGACACAATAGAATAATGTTAAAAGTAGAGTTAAGATGGAAAAAGGCCATGGATAACACATAAGATTACCACAGTAACAGTGCCTGGATTTATGATAAGTGTCGCCTGGTTTATCATGATGGAGGTTTTGATGGTAGATTTCCTTTACATTTTTAACAAAATCTTTCCATGAAACTACACTATAAAATATAGAGAGATAAACTCAGAAAGCGCTGCACATATAAGATAAAGGATATCTTCTGGAACAAGTGACAACACTTTTTCCCAGCACTGTTTATTCTCCAGAAAGTCTGACCCAACAAGGCGTACTGCTCAAAGTATTTCTATAACCACAATGGATTTCCTGGAAGAGATGGGACAATATTACATGAATGCAGGAGGAAACATGGTAGAAGATAAATCATTCACTCAATAAGATGTACGTAAGTAGGTAGTATGAACAACTTAAGAATGGATGGATTGGCTCAATGAGATTTACTTTCTTAATCGGTTTTTCTTCCTCCCTGAAAAGAAAACATAAATAGTCAACTCATGGAAACCAAAATTCTCCACGTTTTAAACAATAAATGATTTTTACAGACAAACAAAAATACTTTTTTTTCTAACTCGATTTTCCCCAGGAAAAAGAATAGTTATCAATAAATAATTGTAGGCACAACTTCAAGGGGGAAGACAACACTTAAAGGGACCTGTCAGATGGTCATTTTTCTTACAATTGCAATAACATATGCCAAGCTGGCTCCACCACAACCTGGCTCCCGGCTACCGAGCATGTGTCAAAAGCTGCGGGCCAAGCTTTTGACAAAGCCTCCCCCACCTTCCCCCCTGCTTATGTCACCTCCCACTGCAAAGGGGTGTGGGAAGGCATTGATGAGAATGTCCCCTCCCATCAAACCTAAAACACCATACGCTGCTGGAAGGAGCCAGGTAATGTGAAATAATGTTTTATAAAGCAGTAGAAATTGTTCAGAATGGCATAAAGGCATTTTAAAATATCCACAGCACCTGCTTAGCTCTTTTGAGGTGAATGGAGAATAGTCGCAATAAAGCACACAACCAGCAAAAAGATATGATACTGTTTGAAAAAAATCAGTCAAAGCTATTTTTAATCTTGACTGCACATGTTCACAGTGTGAGTGGACGCCTCTCTTGTTCATGTCACTTTTCTCCTATGCTTTTGAGTGGTTGATTTCCTTTAAGTAAACAGTGGAGCAACGGAAACAATTATAAAGTCATTAAAATCAATTAGACTTTTGTTATCTAGAAATGAAAGATATCACAAAGGTGCAGAATTGGCCATTAAAGTTGGTGGCCACTTTTACTTCATATTTTCGTAATGTGTGTAAGTGTGGGACAGATATTAAGAGAATTTACAATATGCACCGCTTTTTTTTTTTTTAAATTTTTTTTAAATCAAATATTTTTATTGAACATTTTTCCTCCTAACCCCAACCAGTACAAATGAACGCTTTCTAATTAGTAAAGTGAAGCCTCCTGTCCATTACTCCTCTTCTATCTGTCCATGAACAATGGCCCTTCCAGGACCTTGATCTTATATTCATTAAACAAGCAAAAGGTCCTAACAGGGAATTTCTTCATGGACAGAAAAGATACACATGACCCTCCGTCTGCAGCCATATAATGGGAAAGGAATGTCTGGCTGATGAGGTTAAAAGACAGAAGCTTTACTCTTTATTTAAATATCCGGTGCAGAACTTTTTGCTAGGCATTTTACTTACACTTCCACGGGGGGTAGTTTGTGGCTGCATGGAGAGGGGAGGGATGTATGCTCCTCACCCCTCCCATCTCCATAGGAGCCTGCTGGTCGCATGGCTTGGTGACGTGTGTGCTCATTAATACCAGCATCAGATACAAGAACAACAGATAAAAAAAAAATGTATTTCTATCCCCATAGCTTGTGACTGGCCAAAAATGTTTTTTAGCAAGAAAGCCACATGATATATTCTGCGCAGGAAAAATTAGAGGAACACAACACAAAGCAAACGCGACTGCCATACCTTACTACTGTTAAATATTCAGCCACGGCTGATCTTTCGGCTTGAGAGGTTTTCTTGCAGAACTCATCACACCACCCAGCAGTGATACCTTCTTCCCGAGTACACCCACAATATGTGTTGAAAGCCAAAATCCTCTAAGAGGGAAACAAAATAAAAAAGTGGAATACACTGGGGCAAACTTATAAAGTGGGCAAGTAAGACAGTGCAGAGTTAGACTACACTGTCTTCATAGTGATGGTCTGGTGATGGATGATACATTTTTTGCAGTATAAAGCTATCTAGTCGAACTTGCACACTCCTATAAGTTGGTTATTTTATGCCAGAAAACGGTCTAAAACTCTTTGTAAAAACGTGTGGCGAGACAGTTTTCTAGTGCAAATTATGACAGAGTTCTGTTGGTACCAGAGGGCTTACCATAGAGAGCCCGATCCAGGATTCGGATGGCAATGGTCATCAATGTCAGCATTTATTAAATAGTATCTGCAGAACTAAACAAACATCACGATCGTCACGTCAGAAATGTAATACAAAAATGTGTACACTATTTTACAAACAGAAAAAAAAAAAAACTACTAGGTGCCCAAAATGAGTCTCCCGATTCCCCATTAGAAAATAACAGTCGTCACACAACTATGCTGCTGCTCCAGTTATGGAATCACTAAACAGAAAGCAGAATACAATATATGACTGTCCAAAGGAACTGAATGCCAATTTTTCTGGTCAGTGGACAGATCTGATCTGCGAGCCGGATTTTGTAGATAAAGGAAAAGTTCGTGGTGTAACCCTACAGAACTTAGCCCTTTCATTTTTGCTTTTCCATTTCTTTTTTTTTTTACTCCCCTCCAGCCAAAAGTCAACTTTAAAAAAATGTTTCCATTTACAAACACGTATGATGGCCAAATTGTACTTTTTAGTGGCACCATTTAATATTCTATGCTGTGTACAGGGAAGCTGGAATAAAATTCCAAATTAGGTCAAAATTGACAAAAAAAAAACAAACACAAAAACACCTGCCCTTTCTTTCTTTTGGTTGGCAATCGCGACGCAATTCAATATGTTTTATAATATTTTAAAGATTTTGAAGTGTAATCTTTTGTGAGAATTTTTCTCATTTCGGACACCTATAACTTTCTCATACTTCCGTGTACGGGGGAAAACTTGGCATCGCTGAGCCAGCACATTCATATATGTTTTATAATATTTTGATAGATCCTAAATGTGTAATGTGTAAAGTGTCATTTACACATGTAAAGCTGATGTTTTCATTGCCATCATTACGGGAGCTCTAAAACTTTTGGATAACTTTTTATCACTATTTTTTTTTTTAATTAAAAATGGCAAGAAAATGGTCCAGGTAGAACATTTGGGAGCCACTTTACGTTACGGGGTTCCCCACTAGGAATAATTGTTTTTGATAGAGGAGACATTTTGGGACGTGGCGATATCTAACATAAAAGCAAAAAAAGGATCGATGGTTGAACTGCAGACTGAAAAAAAGGAATTAGTCCTTACTGGTTATTTGGTTTCAATAAGTCCACCATGAAGGACCCCCGGGGGAAGAGGAAGCAACTTCCAGGGGGCCGTCATGGGGGACGAGATGGAAAAAGATACTTTTTTAGTGAAGCGTCAACCTACTGTAAGCGACCTTTAAATAATCCTTACCTGCAGCATCTTCGGACATCGTCATAATCTGTCATATCAATATCAAATACCAGTTCCTTTTCCTGAGCCTGGAAGGTTCCTGATTTGACAGAGTTGTGCATGCTGGGCTGCAATGATGGAGAACAGCAGAATATAATATATAATCCTCTACTGCTCTGCAGTGCTCAAATGTACAATAGAGGTATGGGGCATCTAGCACGATGCTACGATACACAAGCTATGGAAAGACAAGGGGGAGGGGGTGCATATACTAAACTTAACACCAAAAATATTGAATTTCATAATGCTGAGGACTACTTGTTCTTTTGTGTGTAAGTTTTAGACACCTCTTAAAAGAGAATCTTTTACCTCCTATAAACTCTTTGCTTCTTTTAATAGATTACGATGCAGTAAGAAACCAAACATTATCAGAGGTAGCATTTTCAGAACCCCAGATCCCATGCTAGTGGAAGCAGCCTGGCACCTCCCAGCTGATTGCCTAAAATTGCTGAAAATAATGTCTTTTATAACTCTAGAATAGTGGGGGCTATAAAAAGCAGTTAGCAGGACAACCAATAGGTGGTGTAAAGTTACACAAGTGTCTAAAGTTCCTGCAAATTTATTATCCTGCATGAATCACTGCGATAAATATGGCGCAAAATCAGAACTTCAACTCAACATTTGTGTAAACATTTTAGTTCATTTTCCTCAAGTCACTTCAGTGTTGCCAATTTAGAATGCTGATAAATACATCTTTTGCATTTTTCATTATTAACCCCTTGAAGGGGTTACTCCTTTTTTGTAATCCAATCCGATTAGGATTTGGGCTGGTATAATCTCAATATATTGGGCGCTGAGCGTTACAGCCCAATGCTCTGCGTCCAATATTGCCAAAGGTTAAGTAAAAAGAAGTAATAAACAATGAATTTCTATATAGAAAACAGGACTGACCTTGTGAGAATATACTGCGCCTATGTCTATTTTGTAGGGATTCATCTTCTGCATCTCCTTCTCCAGCTCATTCATGTTATTAAAGGACTGATATCTCACGTATATGTCATCTTTTAAGGTGAAGCTGAACTCTCTGTTGGGGAAGTAATTCTTGACAACTGAAATAGAAACGAAGACAGTTTATCACAAAGAAAAATGCTCATCAAAGAAAATTTGTCATCTTTAAATGCCGGCGCCTTCCCCCCTAAGATCATTTGGCACAGACCCCAACATTGTGGCACAGGTCAGCTCAACCCCATCAGAGTACCAAATTGAGCCCAAAGGTGCCGATTGGTTTAGTGTAAAAAACCGAGAGAAGTTCCACTTTATTTCACCAGAAAATCAGGGAATGTGATCAGTGGGATTTGAAACCCCCTCTTATTGTTACAGGTTTTATCCTGAATACGTAAAGTTTGGAGACGATGATCCAACCTAGAGAACCATGGTCCAGTGGCAAGTGGAGGGGTTTCGCTATGGCTCACGGATACAGATAGCCATGACCCCCTTTACGCAACATTTTGGATTAAAGATGGACATGGGGATGGTGTAGTGAAACGAATTCCCATGTTATTACATAGGAGCTGTTTAGGAGCCAGAAGAACGGCTCTTTATAGTGAAGTCCAAAGAAACCAGCTCTAGTCTAAAGTACTAGTACCTTACCAATCACTAGTCCATTGATGATTCCTTTTCTTACCAAAGTTATGCTAAACTGAACTCACTAGGATGATACGTGAACTGATCTTAGCGTGATCCAGTCATAGGAGTGCAGCCGATCGTGTGGACAACTGAATCAGGTAATCAGGTCTTGAATCACATCCATTAGTTTTTAGTGCAGATATTGAACATATGAGTCCAACTAACTTCAAATAAGTCTGTTTCAGTCACAGTTTGTGTTCCTCCAGGCAAAAGATGCTGCACAACACTAATGTGAACAGAGCCAACACATGGATGAGGGAGTGCCAGCGAACTGTTCAAAGTTACCATAGAAGCCCATGGGCAAACAGAACAGTTTCTACTCAGACACTTTCTCGAAACCTCCCTCCCAATTGAATACTCTAATATGTCAGGCTATAGCGGAGTCAGATCCCTCTGTTTTCACCCGCCCCCCGTAGTGTCAGGCCTCTGTTTAAGTACGAAGTAGGGGAACAGCCTCCGGTAGTAGAGCGGCAAAGATCGGCAGAATGCCGGGTCGTACGATTCCAGGTCCATACTGCAAAACACTAATAATGTAACTGATCTGCCCGATATGACAGAAGAAACAAAACTACGCGGGAAACACCAGGCCAGGCCCCATTCGCTGCCATTAAGATTACGTCCCTTCACGTTCCCATAAAAAGCGAATGGGAGGATGTAGTTTTCTCTGTAACTGAGTCACAGCGGGGGACCTGGTTTGTTGTCGTCCAGTGCTGTTTTACTAGTTATTGTCCACATGATGGCGCCAAAACAATGTGGGAAATACTAGCTGCGAGGCTCCACAGCTGGCGTGTATTTGCTAGCATGGAGCAAGTCGCCAGCGGCTTGTCAGGGGATTCAGCAAACAGTTGTACATTTTTTTATACACAGTTTTGTAATTTTAACCCATTCATAGCAAGAGTCAGAGCACAAATGGAGGGTCGTAGGCAAGTGTACCCTGATCACATGATGACTATGGGCTAAACTTCAGCAAACCTGCAAACATCTGCATAGCGGCCGCCATGTGACACAAAGGAGAGGAAACATGAAAAGTTGGTTTGTCAGCAATGCTTTTATATACAGGAAAGTTACAGCCTGTGGAGATGAGGTGTGCAGGCTGGGCTTGTTATAGGTCCGTCACAAATGGGCCTACAAGAACCAATGTTGGTAGTGTGGTGGACAATCCCGGAAATCGGCCAGCTCATGACTTTTTTAATAGACCCAATCACAGCAGTGCGCCTCAGCGGCTCCACAGGTACGCGCGCATTGCGCCAGTGCTGTACCCAACACAGTGGAGCTAGCGTTGCCAAATCCCTGTGCTGCAGGAGCGGTTTTGTCCCGTGGAAAGCGTCTCTAAAACACAGACGGTTTAACGGACCTGCTTAAAAAACAGCACAAAAAAACGGGTTTCAAAAAACCACGGTGCTGTCGGTTATAGGGCTTTCAAATCAACGCATCTGGTAGAACTCCCTTCCAGAGGCCCGCTTACATGGGCTTTAGCATAATTTTAAACAGTGATTATAGAAGGAAGGAGGAGGTGGTGGATAAACACATATAAAATATTATAAAGCCTGAATGTATGATTAAGTGTCCTTTGTGTGATCCATGCTTGCTTTTGATTGTAGCTATCCTTTAAAGTGATCTTGCCTGGCGGGCAGAAGCAGACAGAGACATTTGGGGAGCGGCAAAATCTGCTACTATTGTGGTCGATTCCGGCACACCTGTTGCCGAATCACCCGACAGGTACATAAATCACACCTGTCTTTTTAAGACGCAGGCGCAAGTTATATACGGAGTGAGCACCCCTCCTATCCGGCTTCAACGTTGCTCTGACTAGGCCAGATGACAACAGGCGGCGTGTGTTGATGTCTGCCGCCCTGTGTCGGCTTGAAGGAAGCCGCCGGTGACAAGCTTGAGAAGGGGGAGAAGGGAACTATAAGTCGCAGTGCGGGATTGAGGTCAAGCGGTTTCTCGGTTATCTTATCTGCCACTCATCTCGCCATCTCCCTGAAGATGAATTCCTGGTCAGCAGGTTAGAGGCCCACTTCTTATGTCCTACCTGCAGTATAGGAACACCTGTGTCTAATGGGGGCCTCAAACAGTGGGTGTTGTTGTGTATCGTTGATCCCGGTGTCTGATTGTGACTATGAAGCTCCCCTCGATGATCTGAAGCCGCACAGGCGATAGGAGAAGTCAACCATATCTATTAAATGTCATCATTTTGTCATTAAGGACTCTGGACAAAGCTGGGTTATGCTTCATCCAGCAGCTGTTATTGTCCCCCCAACTTTTCAAAGAATCCCATAGAAAATGCCCTGAAGACACACACTAGTTGACAGGTGTATAATGAAGAGTTCCATAAAGGGCTCCTTGCAAACATACAAAACTCTGTTAGACTCGCGGTGCTGAGTGTAGGACATATTACTCTGTATCAAAGGAGCATATCAAAAAAACGGACCTGATCATACACTGCATAGCGTTGTCTTTACAGCCACAGAGTGTTTCAGCAATGACTGGAACTCTAAGTTCAGTACAAACATCCCACGATCTGTAGGCGGTGACCTCGCCATATACTGTGTATTGTAAGGATGGCGTTACAGTGTATCAGTGCAGGCAGTTACTGAGTAAAACAAACTATTAACCTGAAATCCTGGCCGTTACCTTGTCTGGATACCTGTGGCAAAACCCCATCTGTTGAAATGTATCTCCCATATTTCGTAGGGAAGTTGGTGGTGGTTTAGTATTATAATTCAGGGGAGATGTCCTGTCTATCCATAGGGCCGCCACCCCCCAGGTCTTCCATAGGGAAAAAAGATTGTCACCTATACGGTAGTTAGATGCAGCCAATGCCTCTCAGAATCTGTGGACACCCTCAAAGAGTTGTCAGATTTGTTCTATTCCCCCATATATAGGGGGAATAGAGGTGGGAGGAAGAGGGGGAGAGGCAGCATTGTCATTTTCATTCTCAGGCAGCAAATGTGCTAGACCCGGCCCTGAGGGCGCCTTATCACATGCTTGTTTTCGTCACGTTTTTAAACGCATCCAAAACGAAAGTGGGAGGGGGTTTGGCCAAAACACATATGTTTTCAGGCAGACCCCCCTACACTTGCTTTTTGGATGCGGAAGAAAATGCACGTAGGAGAAGGTACACACCTTTTTGCTGTCTCTTGTCTATCCTGCTCAACCAAGGGAATCCAGACCTTGTAGAAAATTGTAGTATGCAAAAGAGATGTGGAGAGTAGGGCGGTGGTTGTGCAAATTTAGGACTGCAGAAACTCTTATGTCCCACAAGCTGCGGAAATGTACAGTGATGGGATAGTAAAAAGTGAGCAGAAACAAAGGACAGGGTTCCTAGAATAGAACAAGCTTTGGGGGGCTACAGCTATGCTAAATATTAGTAACCCCAAGGCCGCTGTGGCTAGGGACTTTATTACCATGGACCTGACCACTCTGGCCATTGGTCCCTGGCATAGAAAGGCCAAGGACATTTTCTGTATATATTCTGTATTGTCTTGTTTTCAGGTTATGGCCAGAGATCTGAATTGAAGGGTACTAAAGGATGTCTAATACCATTAGGAAGAAAATGTGATTTTAAGAAATTATCAAATGTGTTAATGCCCCACTCTTCAAAATTAGGTAATTCTGCAAATTAAAGTTGGAAAGTAGGAGGCTTTAAAAGATTCAGTATTGGGCAGTGCTTGAAGATTTTAAAGTTGAATCAACTCGGGATGGTTACATTCAAAAGCTTCAGGACTAGAACCAATGGGACCTTGTAAGTCAAACATAGACGCAAACAGGACAGTCTGAGAGAACTGGGTTGGTTGGAAACTACCCCTATGGATAGGGGCGGAATGGAAATTTACAGTTGCACTGGAAAAAAACTGGGAAAAGTATACACACAAAAAAAACTACTTACTAAGTTATTACCCTAAGTAATATATAATACTGAATTTTAATGTACAAGAATAGAACTAATTACTAAAACAGGCACCCTATGTACAGAAATATCTACTATATTACTGCAGCCCCCTAGCCAGCCAGCCCCTCTGCTAACAGCCAGTCCCCCAGTATACAGCCAGCCCCCCCTGTATATAGCCGATAGTCCCCCTGTATATAGCAAGGCAGTCCCCCCTGTATACAGCCAGCAGTCCCAAAGTATACCAATTCAGTTCCTTCTGATATAGCCAATAGCCCCCTGTATACAGACAGACCCACTCTGTATGCAGCAAGCCAGCCCCATGCTCGTACCTAAAAATAATAAAACGGATGCTGTACTTGTATTTCTGACGCTCCCTCGCAGCTCCGCTAATGATGCAGTCCGGCTGGCAGTGACAGGAACGTTGCAACGCGATGCTATCACTATGGTCGGATGACTCATTCAAGCAGAGGAGCTGAGGAGGGGTGGGGAGCGTTGGAAAGGTGATACATGGGCTTTTACTATAAAAAAGATAGGGACTTATGTAGGGGGATCTTATACAGTAAAACACATATAATAAACTTAGAGAATTGACTGTTCACAATGGCAATAGACAGACTGCCATGAGCTTATGAATATTATGATATATTTCATCTTGGAGAATGGAGGATAATCCTTATGTAGCTTCAATCTGACGTTTCAGGAACTTTGGAGGACCTGTAATAGCTCGTGTCAGTGTACGAGGGCCAGGATCAGATGTATGAGGATTTCATGCGAAAACGTCCCTCGTATAAAACTTGGTGGGTGGCATGGTGGGTGGCCAACTCCCCCGAGAAACTTGGCCCCGGGCTGCCGCCCACTGTTCTCTTTAATAATAGACTACTGGCAAGAGTAGGCACAACATATGGCACTGATGAAATTAGAAAATAGTCATTTTAACAGACATTTCACATTTTTACTTTTTAGAGGCCATGTGGGGTCCAAATGCTGAATATTACCTATAGGAGGTGTATTTTCCAAAATGATGTCAAATGTTGGATACCAAGACAATTCCACACAATTTTTTTTCTAGTTTACTATTTGTAAAATTAGGAAGCCCGAAGTATGTAAATCAGCAACACTGGTAGGTAAATAAGACAGTGGCATTGTATAAGAATTGGGCCAGATGGGCCAGCAGTAACGGGTCCATGGATGAAAACGCAGTCAGGCAATGACCTCAATACAGTCTTTAACAAGTGTTAAGTTTGGTGCGACTTCGTGAAGCAGATTTCCTCGATATAAAATTTACAATCTGTGGAGAGAAAAATAAATATGATGCCAAACTGTTTTTGGCCGGGTTGGAAACAAAAACCATACCCTTCCATGCCTCCAGGTTTTGCTGTGTCCTGTACTTCGGTCTTCAACACTGTGCCTGGCAGGAAAGATATGGAGGCGGGTCCCGGGACCCCTCAGGAATCCTCAGGACCATGGGACATCACTCCAATTTGTAAAGGACGAAGTTTCCTTTGTTGGTTCCACATCTGGATGAGGCCAATCATGAGGGCAGATTTTACTTACAGTGGGGCGTTCTCCGACGTGGATTCGAGGTCCGGTGCGATTCACTTAAACAATTGGGTGGTCCAAGTTTCCTTCCTGTGTTTGCTGCTGCGCTGAGGTCCGACGGAGGGAGAGTTCACCTGCTTTTTTTTCCAGTTGCATGTGACGTTCTTGATTCTTGCAAACACCAAAAACTTTTTAAATTCTGGGTTGTCCGTCTGTTCGGGTTTGTCCGACGGCACGTACCCACGACTTTGTTGCATTGCAGCCGGATGCGCCAAAATTATGATCGCACGCCGCCAAAAATCAATGGCCGCAAAACCGGAAATATTAGGAAATCTGACGAAAGTGCGGCGTTCGGAAGACCTTATTAAATGAGCCCCTTGTTTGAAGCAGGACCTGTGATGCCAGCTGAACTTCCCTCCAGGCACTTTGGTGCAAAAAACTGGATGTACAGAGCGATGTGGGAAACCGAGAATTCCATAGCAGGGGCAAGTATGGCCTCTGGTTTGACCACCCTTCCTAGTTTTGGAAAACAAAAAACCCCTTTAAGTCCCTTAAGTAACCCTTTAGTACCACAATTTCTTTACTAATTTGCATGGTTAAAGAGAGAAGCTGTCAGCCATTCCTGTTTTAATGCTTGCTCGCTGAGCCGTGATTATTCTCATGAGGACATGAGAATATAATTATATTTTTTATTATAATTATATAAAACTGTGTGAAATGAATGAAAACGGAAACTCATTGGTTTCCCATGGCAACTAGAACACTTTGCTCTTCAGGACGCTTTTGATCAAAAAACTCAAGCATATTACATATCCACATAAACAGATACATCTTTTTCTACCATAATTTGTAACTGGTAGAGTCCCGCGGACACAATGGTTGGTACAAAGTAATAGTTGGCCATTTTCACCATAGTAGGGAAAAAAACTGTAATACACAAAGATTTTAATAAAGATTAGTAACCTTAGGCTGTCTGAAAAAGCCTGTACCCCAAATTTATATATGTAATATTAATTTTTGGGTGGGGTCCACACATAGTAAAATCATCCGCAGTGATTACATCGTTTTGAAGGATTCTATTACAAATTTCTACCCAAATAATGCAAACACTTTTATTATGCCAATTTTTAGCATAGAACATACTTACAATTGTGATAGGTAATGTTCCCGTATCATTTCTTAGATTTTGGGACATTTTCTTCCAGTGTTGTAATATTTCTTTAGACGTGTGAATCCGAATTTCAGTTTAAAAAAATCTGGATTACGAGGGAAACTTTGACTCGAAATGTTCAGCTCTCGTCTACAGGAAGTGAATTAAATAAAAATAATTTGGGCTCTTATGTCATGTCTAATTCTTAGTAAATATGTACATGAATTCCCCCTATATATAACAATTCTCATACACTTTATTTATAGAAATGCAGTTTTAGGACAGTTGGATATACTAGAGGTTTGGCCCTACATGGCTCGATTACAATTTTACCTACATGACAAGACAGCTCTTTTGGCCCAAAAAGAATTATGGTTAGTTTGTTTTTTTCTGGTGTCTGCAACTGTGAAGCATCAGGTTTTAAGATGCTATACCAACTGATAAGTGTCACAGGTTGCCCCCACGATTCCATGTTCAGGATCGCGGGTTACACCCAGCTCCGCGAGGTGGCGCCCTATGCACCCCGGCCCCATAAACACCTCCCCTGGCTCCTGGCTCTGCGACGCTCCAAAGGAGGTCGCGATCCACGGTCTGACTTGGGGGGCTTGCACCGGCTCTTTAGGATTTAAAGGGTGAGTGTCCTTCTAATTGGCGGGCTGGTTAATCAGTGCGCCCTTAAATCCAGGCTTATAATCCCTTCACTCTTGCTGCATCTCAAGTCATTCCCACTGAAATGAAAGCCTCCTTGGTTCGTCCCGTGCGTTTACAACGCCTCCACTGTCCCTGGGTTGCTCCTGAGTTTAAAGACGCCTCCGTGTATCCTGTGGTTTTGTATTCCTGTGGCGGTCGGGTTCCTGTGGCGGTCTGGGATCCCTTAGCCATCCAGCCGAGGTCCTGCCTTCTCGCTATTCTACCTTGGCTGCCACCGCGCAGAAAGACCCGCTTTGCGGCGGGCTTCTGGCAAAGACCATGCGGCCACTTAGACTCCCAGTTCTGGGTTGCGGCTAGTACCATCAACCCCCGCGGTGGGTCCAGGGAGGTCCACAGATCTAGCCCCAAGAGACTCCCCACACCACCGGTGTCTGACAATAAGAGCTTAAAACTCACAGTCCACAAGAGCAATGGCTACTATTGGCCATCACTTTAAAGAACCTGTCACCAGAATTTTTTTTTTACCTTGGTGACGAGGTTCCAAGTGGACTATGCATGCTGAATTTAAAAATGCCTCATCATCAGAAATCGCCACTACTTATAAAACTTTGTTTCACATACCTGGTTCCCTGCCAGCAGAATGTGAGCGAGTCCCACCTTGGGGTTCTTTCAGCTTGCAACTGCCGCGTCTCAGTATCCTCCAATGCATTCTTCCATCTCCTATGCACCCCATCCCCTCCTCCCCTGCATTTGGCTCCCTGACTGTAAGCTGGATGAGTTGTTGAGGGATACTAATCTCACCCAACTCATCTCACCAAGCTCGGCACCCCACCGGATTTTTGAAGCTCTGCACAGTAAGTAGGTTAGAAACTACTGGGGCGGGGCGTGCTTTAGCTCCCACAGGCCCAAAGAGGCTACTTGTAGGCTCTGCTGAAAAATTTGGCATATAATTAGATCAGGGTAGGAAGTAGTAAATGATTAGAGAAATTAATTAGGGCTTAGGTTAGTAGGAGAACCTACTTAATAGTTCCTTTTAAAAACTTTTAATGTGTGACTAGAGTGACACCTGTGACTAATTTATTTCCAAATCTTCTCAAAAGTAAAGGTAATACACAAACTTTAATAAGATTATGTACCTTAGGCTGTCCTGAAAAGGCTTCAACCCAAAAATTTAGATTGATGCAATATCCACCTCCACACAATGCATGTCTTCCAGCAATGCTAGATTACATTCACAATGCGTCCTCTGGCTTTTCTGATCAAGGGCAGCAAATTGGAGGGTTACACTATCATTCCTAAGATATTGACATCTAGAATTTAAGAAAAGAAAGAAAGTCTTCCTTCTTAACCATTCATTTGGGCTCACTGGTTATTAAAATGCCTGCGTTATTTACTAGTCCACAAGACCTGCAGGAAAAAAAAGAATATTACTGTATATAAAAATATTTAATGACTTCTTTTTTTCCTTACATTTCGTAGAGCATGTGGCTTGTTTTTTTACATACTTACTATCTACGAGGATAAGCCCAGTTTTTAAGCACAAACAATGTGCTTGAAAAACCCTAAATCGGCTTATATCGAGTCAAGGGAAAAAAAACAAACCGTGTACTCACTTTCGACCCCTCCCCTGGCATGTCCTCTTCAATCGAATGATGAGTCCGGTATTCTCCGTGTCCTGAACGGACGGCGCATGACATCAAGCTGCTCGCTGATGTTCTACTATGTGTGCCGGGCATTGGCACACAGTTATGATGTCAGAAAGTGGTGATGTCACGATCCCTGTGACGGATGGTGCGAGGACGGAGGAACACGGAGAAGATACCGGAGCATTCAACGATTGAAGAGCACCTGTCGCGGGGAACATTGGAAGTTGAGTACACTGTTTTTTTTTTTTGTTGGAGGCCTATATTACTCAAGGGGGCTGGCAGGCTATATACTACAGGGGGCTGGCAGGCTACTATACTCCAAGGGGATGCAGGCTATATACTCCAAGGGGCTGCAGGGCTATATACTCCGGAGGTGGCTGGCTATATACTCCAAGGGGCTGGCAGGCTATATACTCCCAGGGGCTGCGGCTCTGTACTCCAGGGGTGGCAGGCTCTATATACTCCAGGGGGCTGGCAGGCTATATAACTTCCAGGGGGCTGGCAGGCTAATAATCCAGGGGGCTGCAAAGGGGGATGGCAGGGAATAGCCAGGGGCTGGCAGGCATAGACTCCAGGGGGATGGCAGGCTATATACATCCAGGGGGCTATGGCAGGCTATATACTCCATGGGGCTGGCACAGGCTATTCCACTACAGGGGGTGGCAGGCTATTACACTACAGGGGGGGCTGGCAGGCTATACACTACAGGGGGCTGGCAGGCTATACATTACAAGGGGGCTGGCAGCCTCTACGCTACAGGGGGGCTGGCAGGCTTACGCTACAGGGGGCTGGCCCCAGGCTTTACGCTACAGAGGGCTGGCAAGGCTATACCTACAGGGGGCTGCAGGCTATACACTTACAGGGGGCTGCAGGCTTATAAACTACAGGGGGCTTGGCAGGCTATATACTCCATGGGCTGGCAAGGACTACTATACTCCAATGGGCTGGCAGGCTTTACACTACAGGGGGGCTTGCAGGGATATACACTACAGGGGGCTGCAGGCTATACACTTTACAAGGGGCTGGGCAGGCTCACGCTAAAGGGGGCTGGCAGTCTCTAGCTACGGGGGCTGGCCGCTTTAAAGCTACAGAGGGGCTGGCAGGCTATTCCAACTACAGGGGCTGGCAGGCTATAAAACTACAGGGGGCGTGGAAGGCTATATACATAAGGGGGGCTGGTTGGTGGCTATATAGTACAGGTGGCTGATGGCTATATAATGAGGAGCTGTTGTGGACCAATTCATCCCCCCCCTCGGCTAATACTCAAGTCAATAGCTCGGAATCGTTCGGGTTCGGCTTATACTTGAGTATATTCGGTAGTCTTTAACTCCACGAGACGAGGAAGAGCCTGTAAAAACAGCGCCACAAAGATATAAAGTAAACCTTTAGGAATTACTTTGGATTTTCTGTGTTAGATTCAATGTCACATTTCTAGATATTCACAACATTAACTAAACTAATAGGACACTAATAACTGACTGGCAGTGTCTGTTTGCAGGTATCTTAAGGTACATCCCACATGGCAGTCATCATACAGCCACCTTAAAGGAAAACCATCACACTTACATGCCGCTTTGTACCCCATCTGGCAGGATCCACTCCTGCTTTAGCTCCTTATGCCTTCTTATTTCCAAACAAAAGCTTTAAAAAATATGCAAATAAGTGTGAGGGGCTCCAGGCTCACTTAACAGCTATGGAGCCCGGAGCACCTTAGGCATAATTGTTAAAGAAATTCTTGTAAGACAAGGCATAAGGAGCTAAAAAAAGAGGGGGCACAGGCCACACACCAGCAGTGTAAGCATGTTGAGTTACAATTCTTCAGCCTGGTGGTAGGGATTTCTTTAAAAGGGGTGTTAAATTAGCTGCTGGAATGAAACTTGAACTGGGAAGCCTGCACTGGAACAGAGAGGTGAGGTGTTTTATATTAATTAGCTTAGCAAATAATATCAGACACCCCTTTAAGAATCAAGGAAATCAAGGGGCATAAAACTACTATGTGGTGCACAAAAGTGTGCTTCAAAATAATTCTAAAGCTTCCATTACATTATACCATTGCATAACTACAATCTCCATCTAAATGAAAAATAAGGGGTAACATTTTACCTTTGTCGGTAACATATCAGCAGCCCACTTGGCAGCAGCGCTCAACACTCTGGATTGTCTGCGAAACATTAAGAAATTACCGTACGGAGTCTACGGGAGGTCTCGCCCTCTCTAACTCTGGCCCCTCGCTTCAGTAAAACAAGTGACCAGACAGAACCTTCATTCCTATGTTGCCAGCTGCTTAGCGATCTGTCTCCAAATCCTGTGTCACATCCAGTTAATGAGACATATTTATCGGAGAATTCTAGACTGGCGCTGTATGTGCAATCTGTAGATAGATGGATTTAAGCCCAAAAATAACCAAAGAAGGAGCCACATGATGGCTCTGGAAGAAAAAGTTGAAACTTCAACAGATTACAAAATTCATTTGCATGTATTTTGCATTTTAGGTTTCGCTTTATTCACTTGGTGATGTTCTCAATTGTATCACATTACAAGGTTAATGAGTAGAGAGATGAGAACACTAAAATGTGCTAGGGTACTCGTTATTCGAGCACGAACTTTTCCCGATGCTCGATTGTGCTGTCCGAATTAAACGAACCCCATTGAGTCAATGGGAGACTCGAGCATTTTTCAAGGGGACCAAGGCCTCTGCACAGGGAAGCGTGGCCAAACACCTGGGACACTCAGAAAAGGAGGAAAACACCACGGAAATGACAGGAGGAGGAAACAGGCCTAGGGGGCAGCATGCATGGATGCATATGAGGCTGCAGAATCGCACCATTATGCCAAAATATGGGCAACAGCAGGGGCCCATGAAAGAGTGACAGAATGAAGCTAGATAAGCATCTAAAACATACAATAATTGACCCTGACACATAGGGGCGGCATGCAGATGGGCAGCGCCAGCAGGCTAGAGAGTGTCATGGCAACATTCCCTAAATGGACCCTCAGGAGTCAAACCAATGGGTGGCAGAGAGGAACCAAAGGAGTTGAGCAAGAAGAGCGCTCAAATAATATACGTACATGAGAAAAGTTGGCCAGTATATGTTGTGGATTACACAGCAGGGTGGCGACAAAGCTTCAAAGTCTAACATGGAAGCCATGACAAAACAACCCAAAAGTCTGTGACACAGATCGTTTTGATTAAGGGGAACGATTGTATGGAGGCAGTGAAACTAGTAGTAGAGTAAAGGTTTGCTGCAGTTAAAACATGTTAGTGGAATCTTGGCATGGAGCTGGCGCTCCGCTGCCAGGCGAGCTTTCGCCCAATCAAAGCCCCTGTCTCTAGGCTACTCCCCAAACAGCAATTCTTAAGAACCTTTGTATAAGATCAAGTTGTAGTAGCGTAGTAGCGTGTTCTTATCAGTTTAGGATTTAGGATATGCGGGTGAGGGGAATGTAAACAGATGGGCAAGAAGCGCTGAAATAATATCCCTAAATGGTAAAAAGTTTCAAAGTATATTTTGGGGATTACACAGCAGAGGTGGCGACAAAGTTAACAACTTTGTTGTTTGGAGATGCCCTGTAATAGCTCTTGGGCGGGTGCATTTATCGCTAGGCCAGCAGTTCAGCACGCCTGCTGTCGCCTTAGGCGACGGCACTGCTGCTGTGCCTAGAGCTAACGACTGATGGCGCCATGCCACGGATGGTAATGCGGAGGAGGAGGATGGGGGAGGAGGAGGGTGGAGGAAGGTATAGTAGGCCTTTGAGACTGGACCGAGGGTAGATAGGCCGCAATCTCTGCGTCGGCAGTATATGACCGCCCCAGGGTCCGACTCGGGTCCAAGCCGCACCAAGTTAAGTAGTAGCGTTTCTCATAAGTTTGGGATATGGGCGGCGTGAGGGGAATTTGTTGAAACAGATGCGCAAGAAGCGCATTGATGCGCATGGAGCTGGCGTTCCGCTGCCAGGCGAGGCTTTCGCCATCCAAGCCCCGGTCTCGAGGCTACCCCCAAACAGCACTTCTAAGGAGAACTTTTGTATAAGATGCAAGGTGCAGTCGTAGCGTTCTTATAAGTTTTAGACGTGCCGGGTGGAAGGGAATGTAAAACAGATGCGCAAGAAAGCTGCTGAAAATAATATCCCTAAATGGTAAAAGTTGCCCAGTATATTTTGTGGATAAAACAGCAGGGTGGCGACAAAGTTAACAACTTTGATGTGGAATCCATGAAAACAACCCAAATTCTCCTGGACACACCTCGTTTGATAAAGGGACGATGTATGGAGCAGCTATATGGACGAAGTTTGGAGGTGGTGGCCTGGTGGTAGCAATAGAGACAACGTTGGGAGGGCTGCTATATGGAGACACTGTAATTGGATTAGTGTCCTGATGTGGCAGTCAAAAAATTTTTTCAAACCAGAGAGAGCAGGTAGGTGGCCCTCCATAAAATGGATAGATTGAGTGCCTGTAGGTGGCAGTTACCAAAAATGTTTAAACCAGAGGAGCAGGTAGGTGGCTCCAGTAAAATGGAAAGATTGAGGCCTGTATGTCTGGCAGTACCCCCAAACAATTGTTCAAACCAGAGGAGCAGGTAGGTGGCCCTGCAGTAAAATGGAATAGATTGAGTGATGTATGTGGCAGGTCCCAAACCAAAATGTGTTCAAAACAGAGGTGCAGGTAGGTGGCCTGCAGTAAAGTAAATGGAATAGTTGAGTGCCTGTATGTGGCAGTCCAAACATGATTTCAAACCAGAGGAGCAGGTAGTGGCCTCCAGTAAAATGGGATAGATTGAGTGCCGGTATGTGGCAGTCCCAAAAATGTTTTCAAACCAGAGGAGCAGGGAGGTGGCCCCTCACTCAGTAAAATGGAATAGATGAGTGCCTTATTGTGGCAGTCCCAAAAAGTTCAAACCAGAGGAGCAGGTAGGTGGCCCTTGCCAGTAAAATGGAATAGATGAGTGCCTGTATGTGGCCTAGTACCATAAAATTTTTAAAACAGAGGAACGGGTAGGTGGCCTCCAGAAAAATGGAATAGATTGAGTGCCTGAATGTGGCACTCACAAAAATTGTTCTCTAGGTCTGTTCAAACAGAGGACCCGGGTGGTAGGTGGCCCTTCCAGAACAACTAAAAATGTAAAGGACTTATTGACAGAGTACTATAGCAAGAGCCAGGGGCCTTCAAAAAAATAGCCAGTTTTTCCTCTGCTGGACTGTACAACGAGGAGGTTCCACTTTATTTCACAGAAAATCAGGGAATGTGATCATGTGGGACTTGTAAACTCATTATGTGTTACAGGTTTATCCTGAATACGTAAAGTTTGGAGAGGATGATCCAGCCTAGAGAACATGGTCCATGTCAGTGAGGGGTTTTTCGCTATGGCTCACCGGATTCAGATAGCCATGCCCCCTTTGCGCAAACATTTTGGATTAAAGATGGAATGGGGATGTGTGGTCAGCTGAAAACGATTCCCTATGTAATTACTTAGGGAGCTGTTTAGGAGCCAGAAGAACGGCTCTTTATAGTGAAGTCCAAAGAACCAGCTCTAGTCTAAAGTACTACCCATCACTAGTACATTTGAGGACTTCCTTTCTTACCAAAGTTATGCTAAGCTGAACTCACTAGATGATACATGACTGATCTAAGCTGCGGTCAGTCATAGGAGTGCAGCCGACGTGTGGACAAACTGAATCAGGTAAAGGTAGTTTAGGTATAAAGCAAAATGAAAATGTATTTATAACTGTTTGATACAGTGTGAAGGTCCAGTGTGCATATGGAAAATGTGCCTAACATTATAAAATATGTGTACAGAGGTTTAGTGTATTATCCTACAACTTAGGCTACATTCACACTGCCGCATGGGGGACGTATATATGGCCGATATACATCCCCCATAGATGGCAATGGGCGAACGGCGTCCTACAGGTGCGGCACCGTATCTCTCCATTCCCCGTGAAAAGATAAGACATGTCCTATCTTTTCCCGTATTACGGCGCCGTGCACCATATATCCCTTATGGAGAGGGGCGGGGGTGAGCAGCGCTGACCACCACCTTGCGCGCTGCCGTGTGCCTGCTGTGCTACGGAACGGCAGGCAACGGCAGTGTGACTCTAGCCTTATGGAAACATTGCGGCTACCGGCAAGGTTTCAAATCCCTCAGCTACCCCTCAGATAACCGAAGCCAAATTTTTTAAAGAACTACAGACAGCCAGCAATATAAACACCTGCTGATTCTGCTGCGAGTAGTAGTCTATGTATTAGGTATAGTGATTGTCTGGACTGACAGGTGATCATTTTGCTGGTTTAGTATTCCTGATTCTTTGTTGTTACTGAACAAACACCCCAATAGCTGCTATGGATGCACCCAACAACATATCCATGGGATATGTGTCAGATCACTGGGACGGCTGAGTCCTTCCTGCGAATGATGTGCCATTCTTTGAACGTGACTGATGCTTCATTTACATCTGTGGCGATTCCCTGGAAGGTGATATCACACTGACACATAGAAGCCAATGATGTGACAGTATAATATGTGTACCGAGGGGCTGGGACTGATACAACCGAAACCCCAGAAATTTATGTCATTAAAGCGCAGCTCCTTTAAAGGGCACCTACCACCACAAATCTACCTATAAAAGGTAGATCGGGTGGTAGGTGGATCAATCTACCAGTATAGTTAGATTTGTGGTGGTAGGTTTCCTTTAAGCTGTAATGGAAGATCAGGAGTCTCTGCATCACATTCCATAGTTTTTAGTGCAGACTATTGAACCTGAGCTAAATTCAAATAGGTCTGTCAGTCATAGTTTGTGTCCTCCAGGCAAAGATGCTGCACAACACTAATGTGAACAGAGCCCACACATGGATCAGGGAGTGCCAGCAGAACTGTTCCAATTGTCCATAGAAGCCCTGGGCAACAAGAACAGTTCTACTCAGACACTTCTCGTAAACCTCCCTCCCCCAATTATCCTCTAATATGTCAGGCTATAGCGGAGTCAGATCCCCTCTCACCGCCCCCGTAGTTCAGCCATCTGTAGTACTGGAAGTAGGGGAACAGCCTCCGGTAGTAGAGCGGCAACAGATCGGGCAGACTGGCCGGGTCGTACGATTCCAGGTCCATACTGCAAAACACTATAATGTCCTGATCTGCCGATACTGACAGCAAGAACACAAACTACGCGGGAAACACCAGGCCACGCCCAATTCGCTGCATAAGTATTACGTCACTTCCCGTTCCCATAAAAAGCATCATGGGAGATGTAGTTTTCTCTGTAACTGAGTCACAGCGGGAGACCTTGGCTTTGTTGTCGTCAGTGCTGCTTTACTAGTATTGTCCACATGATGGCGCCAAACAATGTGGAGAAATACGTAGCATACATAGGCGAAGGCTCCACAAGATGGCGGTGTATTTCTAGCATGGAGCAAGTCGCCAGCGGCTTGTCATGGGATTCAGCAAACAGTTGTAATTTTTTTTACAAAGTTTTGTAATTTTAACCCATTCATCGCAAGAGTCCGAGCACAATGGAGTCAGTAGGCACGTGTACCTGATCATATGATGACTATGGGAAACTGCAACAAACCTGCAAACATCTGCATAGCGTCCGCCATGTGACCACAGAGACAAAACTAATGCAGTATGGTCTGTCAGCAATGCTTTTATATACAGGAAATTTACAGCTGTGGAGATGAGGTGCAGGCTGGGCTTGTTATAGGTGCCGTCACACATGGCGCCTACAAACGCAACGCATGTTGGTAGTGTGGTGGACAGTCCCGGAAATCCTGCCAGCTCATTGACTTTTTTAATAGACCAATCACAGCAGTGCGCCTCAGTCGCCTCCACAGGTACGCCGCGCATGCGCCAGTGATGTACCTAACACAGTTGAGAGCTAGTGTGCACATCATTAGTGCATGCGCGGTGTCCTGTGAAAGCGTCTTTAAAACACAGGGGGTTTTTAACGGACTGCTTAAAAACAGCCCAAAAACGGGTTCAAAACACCACGTGTGCCGTCGGTCTAAGGGCTTTCAAATCAACGCATCTGGTAGCACCCCCTTCCAGAGTGCTTCAGGCTTCTTAGCATAATTTTAAAAGATGATTTTAGAAGGAAGGAGGCGGTGGATAACAAATATAAAAATATTATCAAAGCCTGAATGTATGATTAAGTGTCCTTTGTTTATCCATGCTTGCTTTTGATTGTAGATATCCTTTAAAGTGATGGGAGTGGAGATGCAGGGCTGCATCTGCCATGAGACGCGATGAAACTCTCGCCTGAGGCGGCAGAATGCAGAGCCCTTTGGGGAGCGTCAAAATCTGCTACTAATGTGGTCGATTCGGGCACCTGTTGCCGAATCACCCGCCAGGTACATAAATCACACCTGGTTTTTTAAGACGCAAGCGCAAGTTATATACGGAGTGATGCAACGCCTATCCGGCTTCCAACGTTGCTCTGTACTATGTAGTGACACAGGCGGCGTGCGGCTTCCAACGTTGCTCTGTACTATGTAGTGACACAGGCGGCGTGTAATGATGTCATGCCGCCTGTGTCGCTGAAGGAAGCCGCCGGTGACAAGCTTGGAGAAGGGAACTATAAGGTCCAGTGCGGATGAGGGCAGCGGTTCTCGGTTATCTTATCTGCCACTCATCTTGCCATCTCCCTGAAGATGAATTCCTGGTCAAGCAGGTAAGAGCCCCCCTTATGTCCTACCTGCAGTTATAGGAACACCTGTGTCTAATGGGGTCCTCCATACAGTGCGGGTATCGTTGTCCCGGTGTCTGATTGTGACTATGAAGCCCCCTCGATGCTCTGAGCCGCAGCAGGAGATGTCACCATATCTATAAATGTCATCATTTTGTCATTCAGGACTCTGGAAAAGCTGGGTTATAGCTCATCCAGCAGCTGTTATTGTCCCCCAATTTTCCAAGAATCCCATAGAAAATGCCTGAAGACCTCACTGGTTGACAGGTGTTATAATGATGAGTTCCATATGATGGGCTCCTTGTGACCTTCAGACTCTGTATACTAGGTGCTGAGTGTGGGGACCATATTCTCTGTATCAAAAGGAGCAGCATCAAATAACGGACCTGATCATACACTGCCTAGCTTTGTGTATAGCGTTGTCTTTACAGCACAGAGTGTTTCAGCAATGACTGGAACTCTCAGTTTCAGTACAAACATCCCACGATCTGTAGTGCTGTGACCTCGCCTATACTGTGTATTGTAAGGATGGCGTTACAGTGTATCAGTGCAGGCAGTTTTACTGAGTAAAACAAACTATATCACCTGAAATCCTGGCCTTTACTTGTCTGATACTGTGGCAAAACCCCATCTTTGAAATGTATCCTCCACTATTTCGTAGTGCAGTTGGTGGTGGTTAGTATTATAATTCAGGGAGATGTCCTGTCTATCCTAGGAGCCGCCACCCCAGGAGTCTTCCATAGGGAAAAAAGATTGTCACCTATAGGTAGTAGATGCAGCCAATGCCTCTCAGAATCTGTGGACACCCTTCAAAGATTTGTCAGATTTGTTCTATTCCCCGCCATATATAGCGGGGAATAGAGGTGGGAGGAAGAGGGGGAGAGGCAGCATTTTCATTTTCATCTCAGGCAGCAAATGTGCTAGAACCGGCCCTGAGGGCGCCTTTCACATGCTGTTTTCGTCACGTTTTTAAACGATCCAAAACGAAAGTGGGAGGGGGTTTGGCCAAAACACATATGTTTTCAGGCAGACCCCCCTACACTTGCTTTTTGGATGCGGGAAAATGGCACGTAGGAGAAGGTCACACCTTTTGCTGTCTCTTGTCTATCCTGCTCAACCAAGGGGAACCAGACCTGTGTAGAAAATTGTAGTATGCAAAATGGAGAGTAGGGCGGTGGTTGTGCAAATTTAGGACTGCAGAAATCTTATGTCCCACAAGCTGAGGAAATGTACAGTGATGGGATTAGTAAAAAGTGAGCAGAAACAAAGGACAGGGTTCTAGAATAGAACCAAGCTTTGGGGGGCTACAGCTATGCTAAATATTAGTAACCCCAAGGCCGCTTGTGGTCTAGGGCTTTATTACCATGGACCTGACCACTCTGGGCATTGGTCCCTGGCATAGAAAGGCCAAGGACCATTTTCTGTATATTTCTGTATTGTCTTGTTTTCAGGTTATGGCCAGAGATCTGAATTGAAAGGGTCCTAAAGGGTCTAATACCATAGGAAGAATGTATTTTAAGAAATTTCAAAATGTGTTAATGCCCCACTCTTCTAAAATTAGGTAATCTGCAAATTAAAGTTGGAAAGTTAGGAGGCTTTTAAAGATTCAGTTATTGGGTAGTGCTGTGAAGATTTTAAAGTTGAATCAACTCAGGGATGGTTACATTCAAAAGCTTCAGACTAGAACCCAATGACTGTAAAGTCAAACATAGACGCAAACTGGACAGTCTGAGAGAACTGGGTTGTGGAAACTACCCCTATGGATAGGGGCGGAATGGAAATTTACAGTGGCACTGGAAAAAAACTGGAAAAGTATACACACAAAAAAAACTACTTACTAAGTATTACCCTAAGTAATATATAATACTGAATTTTATGTACAAGAATAGAACTAATTATAAAACAGGCCCCTATGTACAAGAAATATCTACTATATTACTTGCCAGCCCCTAGCCAGCCAGCCCTCTGTATACAGCCAGTCCCCCAGTATACAGCCAGCCCCCCTGTATATAGCCGATAGTCCCCCTGTATATAGCAGGCAGTCCCCCCTGTATACAGCCAGCCAGTCCCCAAGTATACAATCAGTTCCTTCTGTATATAGCCAAATAGCCCCCTGTATACAGACAGCCCACTCTGTATGCAGCCAGCCAGCCCCTGCTCAGTACCTAAAAATAATAAACGATTGTACTTGTCTTTCTGACGCTCCCTCGCAGCTCCGCTATGATGCAGTCGGCTGGCAGTGACAGTACGTGCAACGCCGATGCTATCACTATGGTCGGATGACTGCATCAAGCAGAGGAGCTGGGGGGGGGGGAGCGTTGGAAAGGTGATACATGGCTTTTATAAAAAAGATAGTGGACTTATGTAGGGGGATCTATATCGTAAAACACATATAATAACTAGAGAATTGACTTTCACAATGGCAATAGACAGACTGCCATGAGCTTATGAATATTATGATATATTTCCTTCTTGGAGAATGGAGGATGAATCCTTATGTCAGCTTCAATCTGCCGTCTCAGGAACTTTGGAGGACCTGTAATAGCTTCGTGTACTGTGTCGAGGGCCAGATCAGATGTATGAGGATTTCATGCGTAAAACGTCCTCTCAGTATAAAACTTGGTGGGTGGTTTGGGTGGCCAACTCCCCAGAGAAACTTGGCCCCGGGCTGCCGCCCACCTGTCTCTTTAATAATAGACTACTGGCAAGATAGGCACAACATATGGGCCTGAGAAATTAGAAAATAGTCATTTTCACGCCATTTCACATTTTACTTTTTAGAGACATGTGGGGTCCAAATGCTGAATATTACCTAAAGGAGGTGTAGTTTTCCAAAATGATGTCAAATGTTGGATACCAAGACAATCCACACAATTTTTTTTCTAGTTTACTATTTGTAAAATTAGGAGCCCGAGTATGTAATCAGCAACACTGGTAGGTAAATAAGACAGTGGCATTGTATAAGAATTGGCATGATGGGCCAGCAGAATAACGGGTCCATGGATGAAAGCAGTCAGGGCATGCTCCAATACAGTCTGTAACAAGTGTAAGTTTGGTGCACTTCGTGAGCAGATTTCCTCGATAAATTTACAATCTGTGGAGAGAAAAATAAATTATATGCAAACTGTTTTTGGCCGGGTGGAAACAAACAACCATACCCTTCCCTGCTCCAGGTTGCTGTGTCCTGTACTTCCAGTCTTCAACACTGTGCCTGGCAGGAAAGATCTGGAGGGGGTCCCGGGACCCCTCAGGAATCTCGACCATGGGACATCACTCCAATTTGTAAAGGAGAAGTTTCCTTTGTTGTTCCACATCTGATGAGGCCAATCATTAGGGCAGATTTACTTACCGTTGGTGCGTTCTCCGACGTGGATTCGGGTCCGGTGCGATTCACTAACATTGTGTGTCCAAGTTCCTTCCTGTGTTGCTGCTGCGCTGAGGTCCGCGGAGTTCACCTGCTTTTTCCAGTGCATGTGAGTTCTTGATCTTGCAACACAAAAACTTTTTAAATCTGCGGTTGTCGATCGTTCGGGTTTGTCCGACGGCCACGTACCCACGACTTCTGTTGCATGCAAGCGATGCGCCAAAATTATGATCGCATGCGCCAAAAATCCATGGCCGCAAACGGAAATATTCAGGAAATCTGCGAAAGTGCGGCGTTCGGACCTTATTAAATGAGCCCCTTGTTTGAAGCAGGACCTGTGATGCCAGCCTGAACTTCCCCCAGGCACGGTGCCAAAAAACTGGATGTACAGAGCGATGTGGGAACCGAGATCCATAGCAGGGCAAGTATGCCTTCTGGTTTGCCACCCTTCCTAGTTTTTTGAAAAAAAAAACCCCTTTAAGTCCCTTAAGTAACCCTTTAGTACCACAATTTCTTTCTAATTTGCATGCGTTAAAAGAGAAGCGTCAGCCATCCTGTTTTAATGCTTGGCTCGCTGAGCCGTGATTATTCTCATGAGGACATGAGAATATAATTATATTTTTTATTATAATATATAAAACTGTGTGAAATGAAATGAACGAACTCGATTGGTTCCCATGGGCAACTAGAACACTTTGCTCTCAGACGCTTTTGATAAAAACTCAAGCATATAATATCACATAAACAGATACATCTTTTTCCCATAATTTGTCACTGGTAGAGTCCGCGGACACAATGGTACAAATAATAGTTGGCCATTTTCACCATAGTAGGAAACTGTAATATCACAAGCTTTTAATAAAGATTAGTAACCTTAGGCTGTCTGAAAAAGCCTTACCCCAAATTTATATATGTAATATCTAATTTTTGGGTGGGGTCCACACAAGTAAAATCATCCGCAGTGATTTACATCGTGTGAAGGATTTATACAAATTTCTACCAATAATGCAAACCCTTTTATTATGCCATTTTAGCATAGAACATACTTACAATTGTGATAGGTAATGTTCCCGTAGTCATTTCTTAGATTTTGGGACATTTTCTTCCAGTTGTTTGTAATATTTCTTTAGACGTGTGAATCAGAATTTCAGTTTAAAAAAATCTGGATTAATGATGGAAACTTTGACTCCGAAATGTTCAGCTCTCGTCTACAGGAAGTGAATAAATAAAAATAATTTGGGCTCTTATGTCATGTCTACATTAGTAAATATGTACATAATTCCCCTATAATATAACAATTCTATAACTTTATTTATAGAAATGCATGTTTAGGACAGTTGGATATACTAGAGGTTTGGCCCTACATGGCTGCGATACAATTTTACCTACATTACAAGCACAGCTCTTTGGCAATAAAGAATTATGGTAGTTTGTTTTTCTGTGTCTGCAACTTGTGAAGATCAGGTTTTAAGATGCTATACAAACTGATAAGTGTCACAGGTGCCCCCACGATCATGTTCCGGATCGCGGGTTACACCCAGCTCCGCGATGGTGGCGCCCTATGCCCCCGGCCCCTAACCACCTCCCCTGGCTCCTGGCTCTGCGACGCTCCAAGTAGGTCGCGATCCACTGTCTGACTTGGCTGCACCGGCTCTTTAGGATTTAAAGGGTGAGTGTCCTTCTAATTGGCGCTGGTTAATCCAGTGCGCCCTTTAAATCCAGGCCTTATAATCCCTTCACTCTTGCTGCATCTTCAAGTCATTCCCACTGAAGTGAAAGCCTCCTGTGGTTCTCCCGTGCGTTTCCAACGCTCCCTGTCCCTGGGTTGCTCCTGCGTTTACAGACGCCTCCGTGTATCCTGTGGTTTGTATTCCTGTGGCGGTCCGGTGTTCCTGTGGCGGTTGGTATCCCTTAGCCATCCAGCCGAGGTCCTGCCTTCTCGCTATTCTACCTTGGCTGCCACCGCCGCAGAAAGACCCGCTTTGCGGCGGGCTCTGGCAAAGACCATGGGCCACTTAGACTCCAGTTCTGGGTTGCGGCTAGTACCATCAACCCCCGCGGTGGTCCAGGGAGTCCACAGACTCTAGCCCCAAGAGACTCTCCCACACCACCGTGTCTGACAATAAGAGCTTAAAACTCACAGTCCACAAGAGCAATGGCTACTATTGACCATCAACTTTAAAGAACCTGTCACCAGAATTTTTTTTTTACCTGGTGACGGGTTCCAATGGACTATGCTATGCTGAATTTAAAAATGCCTTCATCATCAGAATATGCCATACTTAGTAAAACTTTGTTTCACATACCTGGTTCCCTGCCAGCAGATGTGGCGAGTCCCACCTGGGTCTTTCAGCTGCAACTGCCGCGTCTCAGTTCCTCAATGCATTCTTCCTCTCCTATGCACATCCCCTCCTCCCCTGCCTGGCTCCCTGACTGTAAGCTGGATGAGTGTGAGGATACTATCTCCCATCTCATCTCACCAAGCTCGGCACCCACCGGATTTTTGAGCTTGCACAGTAGTAGGTAGAAACTACTGGGGCGGGGCGTAGCTTTAGCTACCCACAGCCCAAAGAGGCTACTTGTAGGCTCTGCTGAAAAATTTGCATATAATTGATCAGGTAGGAAGTCGTAAATGATTAGAGAAATTAATTTAGGGCTTAGGTTATTAGGAGAACCTACCTTAATAGTTCCTTTTAAAAACTTTTAATGTGTGACTAGAGTGACACCTGTGACTATATTTATTTCAATCTTCTCAAAGTAAAGGTAATACACAAACTTTAATAAGATTATGTACCTTAGGCTGTCTGAAAAGGCTTCAACCCCAAATTTAGATATGCAATATCCACCTCCACACAATGCATGTCTTCCAGCCAATGCTAGATACATTCACAATGCGTCCTCTGGCTTTTCTGATCAAGGGCAGCAAATTGCGGGTTACATCTATCATTCCTAAGATATTGACATCTAGAATTTAAGAAGAAAGTCTTCCTTCTTAACCATTCATTTGGGCTCACTGGTATTAAAATGCCTGCGTTATTTACTAGTCCCCACAAGACCTGCAGGAAAAAAAAGATATTACTGGTATAATAAAAATATTTAATGAATTCTTTTCCTTACATTCGTAGAGCATTGGTTGTACATACTTATATACGAGATAAGCCCAGTTTTTAGCCACAAACAATGTGCTGAAAAACCCTAAATCGGCTTATATCGAGTCAAGAAAAAAAACAAACCGTGTACTCACCTTTCGACCCCTCCCCTGGCAGTCCTCTTCAATCGATTGATGGTCCGGTATTCTCCGTGTCCTGAACGGACGGCGCATGACATCAGCTGCTCGCTGAGTTCTACTATGTGTGCCGGCATTGGCACACAGTATGATGTCAGAAGTGGCTGATGTCACGATCCCTGTGACGGATGTGCGAGGACGGAGGACACGGAGAAGATACCGGAGCATTCAATCGATTGAAGAGCACCTGTCGCGGGGAACATTGGAAGTTGAGTACACTGTTTTTTTTTTTTTTGGAGGCTATATTCTCAGGGGGCTGGCAGGCTATATACTCCAGGGGGCTGGCAGGCAATACTCCAAGGGGATGCAGGCTATATACTCCAAGGGGCTGCAGGCTATATACTCCGAGGTGGCTGGCTATATACTCCAAGGGGCTGGCAGGCTATATACTCCAGGGGCTGCGGCTCTGTACTCCAGGGGTGGCAGGCTCTATATACTCCAGGGGGCTGGCAGGCTATATACTCCCAGGGGGCTGGCAGGCTAATATCCAGGGGGCTGCAGGGTGGCAGGAATACCAGGGGCTGGCAGGCATAACTCCAGGGGGTGGCAGGCTATTCTCCAGGGGGCATGGCAGGCTATATACTCCATGGGGCTGGCACAGGCTATTCCACTACAGGGGGTGGCAGGCTATTACACTACAGGGGGGCTGGCAGGCTATACACTACAGGGGGCTGGCAGGCTATACACTACAAGGGGCTGGCAGGCTCTACGCTACAGGGGGCTGGCAGGCTCTACGCTACAGGGGGCTGGCAGGCTTCGCTACAGAGGGCTGGCAGGTAACTAAGGGGGCGCAGGCTATACACTACAGGGGGCTGGCAGGCATAAACTACAGGGGGCTTGGCAGGCTATATACTCCATGGGGCTGGCCAAGGCTACTATCACTCCATGGGGCTGGCAGGCTTTACACTACAGGGGGGCTGGCAGGGCTATACACTACAGGGGGCTGGCAGGCTATACACTTCAAGGGGTGGCAGGCTCACGCTAAGGGGGCTGGCGTCTCAGCTACGGGGGCTGGCCGCTGTTAAAGCTACAGAGGGGCTGGCAGGCTATTCCACTACGGGGCTGGCAGGCTATAAACTACAGGGGGCTGGAAGGCTATATACATCAGGGGGCTGGTTGGCTATATAGTACAGGTGGCTTGATGGCTATATAATGAGGAGGCTGTGACCAATTCATCCCCCCCCCCTCGGCTAATACTCAAGTCAATAGTCTCGGCTCGTTCTCGGGTCGGCTTATACTTGAGTATATTCGGTAGTCTTTAAACCTCCACGAGACAGAGGAAGAGCCTGTAAAAACAGGCCCAAGATAAAGTAAACCTTTATGGAATTACTTGGATTTCTGTGTAGATTTCAATGTCACATTTCTAGATATTCACAACATAACTTAAACTAATAGGACACTAATAACTGTACTGGCAGTGTCTGTTTTGCATTATCTTAAGTTAACATCCACAGTGCAGTCATACAGCCACCTTAAAGGAAAACCATCACACTTACATGCCGCTTTGTACCCCATCTGGCAGGATCCACCACTGCTTTAGCTCCTAGCCTTCTTATTTCCCAAAACAAAGTTAAAAAATCATGCACAATCAGTGTGAGGGCTCCGGCTCACTTAACAGCTATGGAGCCCGGAGCACCTTAGGCATAATTGTTAAAGACTATTCTTGTAAAGACAAGGGCATAAGGAGCTAAAAAAGAGGGGGCACACACCAGCATGTAAGCATGTTTGGTTTACAATTCTTCATCCTGGTGGTAGATTTCCTTTAAAATGGGTTGTATAAATTAGCTGCTGAAACGTGAACTGGGCAGCCTGCACTGGAACAGAGAGGTGAGGTGTTTTATATAATTTAGCTTAGCAAATAATATTGCAGACAACCCCTTTAAGAATCAAGGAAATCAAGGGGCATAACTACTATTGTGGTGCACAAAAGTGGCTTCAAAATCATTCTAAAGCTTCCCATTACATATACCATTGCATAACTACAATCTCCATCTAATTATAAAATACGGTAACATTTTACCTTTGTCGGTAACAATATCAGCAGCCCACTTGGCAGCAGCGCTCACACTCTGGCTGTCTGTAACATTAAGAATTACAGTACGGAGTCTACTGGAGGTCGCCCTCTCTAACTCCTTGGCCCCTGCTTCAGTTAAACAAGCTGCCAGAACCTTCATTCCTTGTTGCCAGCTGCTTGCGATCTGTCTCCAAATCCTGTGTCACATCAGTTAATGAGACTATTTACGGAGATTTTCTAGACTGGCTCTGTTGTGCCAATCTGTAGATAGGATTAAGCCCAAAAATCAACCAAAGAAGGAGCCACATGATGCTCTGGAAGAAAAAGTTGAAACTTCAACAGATTACAAAATTCTTTGCATGTATTTTGCATTTTGTTTCGCTTCTATTCACTTGGTGATGTTCTCAATTGTCATCACATTACAAGTGTTAATGAGTAGAGGTGCGAACACTAAAAGTGCTGGGTACTCGTTATTCGAGACGAACTTTTCCCGATGCTCGAGTGCTGTCCGAATAAACGAACCCCATTGAGTCAATGGGAGACTCGAGCATTTTTCAAGGGGACCAAGGCCTCTGCACAGGGAAGCTGGCCAAACACCTGGGACCTCAGAAAAGGATGGAAACACCACGGAAATGACAGGACCAGGAGGCAGGCCAGGCGCTGCATGGATGCCTCTGAGGCTGCAGAATCGTCACCATTATGCCAAAATATGGGCTAACAGCAGGCCATGAAAGAGTGACAGAATGAAGCTAGATAAGCATCTAAAACATCATAATTGACCCTGACACATAGGGGCGGCATGCAGAGGGCAGCGGCCAGCAGGCTAGAGAGTGTCATGGCACATCCCTAAATGGACTCAGGTCAAACCAATGGGTGGCAGAGGGAACCAAAGGAGTGAGCAAGAAGAGCGCTCAATAATATCGTACATGATAAAGTTTGCCAGTATATTTGTGGATTACACAGCAGGGTGGCGACAAAGCTCAAAGTCTAACATGGAAGCATGCAAAACAACCCAAAATCTGCCGACACAGCTCGTTTGATAAGGGGACGATGTATGGAGGCAGTGAACTAGTAGTAGATGTAAAGGTTTGCTGCAGTAAAAACATGTTAGTTGGCTCTTGGCATGGAGCTGGCGCTCCGCTGCCAGGCGAGCTTTCGCCAATCCAAGCCCCTGTCTCTAGGCTACTCCCCAAACAGCATTCTTAAGAACCTTTGTATAAGATCAGGGAGCGTAGTAGCGTGTTCTTATCAGTTAGGATTTAGGATATGCGGAGTGAGGGGAATGTAAACAGATGCGGCAGAAGCGCTGAAATAATATCCCTAAATGGTAAAAAGTTTCAAAGTATTTTGGGGATTACACAGCAGCGAGGTGGCGACAAAGTTAACAACTTTGATGTGGAGAGCCCTGTAATAGCTCTTGGGCGGTTGTGCTTTATCGCTAGGCCAGCAGTTTCAGCACGCCTGCTGTCGCTTAGCGACGGCACTGCTGCTGTGCCTAGAGCTACGACTGATGGCGCCATGCCACGGATGGTAATCGGAGGAGGAGGAGGGTGGAGGAGGGGGTGGAGGAAGGTATAGTAGGCCTTTGAGACTGGACGAGGGTAGGCCCGCAATCTCTGCGTCGGCAGTATATGACCAGCCCCAGGGTCAGACTCGGGTCCAGCCTGCACCAAGTTAAGTAGTAGCGTTTCTCATAAGTTTGGGATATGGGCGGCGTGAGGGGCATGTAAACAGATGCGCAAGAAGCGCATTGATGCGCATGGAGCTGGCGTTCCGCTGCCAGGCGAGGCTTTCGCCATCCAAGCCCCGTCTCGAGGCTACTCCCCAAACAGCACTTTAAAGAACTTTTTGTATAAGATCAAGGTGAGTCGGTGCTTCTATAAGTTTTAGATGCGGGTGGGGGAATGTCAAAACAGATGCGCAAGAAAGCTGCTGAAGAATAATATCCCTAAATGGTAAAAGTTGCCCAGTATATTTGTGGATAAAACAGCAGGGTGGCGACAAAGTTAACAACTTTGATGTGGAATCCATGAAAACAACCCAAATTCTGCCTGACACACCTCGTTTGATAAAGGGACGATGTATGGAGGCAGCTATATGGACGAATTTGGAGGGGTGGTGGGGTAGCAATAGAGACAACGTGTGGGAGGGCTGCTATGGAGACAATTTAATTGGATAGTGTCTGATGTGGCAGTCCAAACATTTTTCAAACCAGAGGAGCAGGTAGGTGGCCCTCCAGTAAAATGGGATAGATGAGTGCCTGTAGTGGCAGTTACCAAAAATGTTTAAACCAGAGGAGCAGGTAGGTGGCCCCTCCAGTAAAATGGAAGATGAGTGCCTGTCTGCTGGCAGTCCCAAAAATTGTTCAAACCAGAGGAGCAGGTAGGTGGCCTGCAGTAAAATGGAATAGATTGAGTGCTGTATGGGCAGTCCCAAACCAAAATGTGTTCAAAACAGAGGTGCAGGTAGGTGGCCTGCAGTAGAAATGGAATAGCTTGAGTGCCTGTATGTGGCAGTCCAAACATGTTTCAAACCAGAGGAGCAGGTAGTGGCCCTCCAGTAAATGGGATAGATTGAGTGCCGGTATGTGGCAGTCCCAAAAATGTTTTCAAACCAGAGGAGCAGGAGGTGGCCCTCACTCAGTAAATGGAATAGATTGAGTGCCTTATTGTGGCAGTCCCAAAAAGTTAAACCAGAGGAGCAGGAGGTGGCCCTGCACAGTAAAATGGCAATAGATGAGTGCCTGTATGTGGCCAGTCCAAAATTTTAAAACAGAGGAACGGGTAGGTGGCCCTCCAGAAAAATGGAATAGATTGAGTGCTGATGTGGCACTCACAAAAACCTGTTGTTCAAACAGAGGACCCGGGTGGTAGGTGGCCCTTCCAGCAAAAATTAAAGGACATTGAAGAGTACTATAGCAAGAGCCAGTGGGCCTGTCAAAAAAATAGCCAGTTTCCTCTGCTACTGTACAAGAGGAGCATTCAGGACTCTGGAAAAGCTGGGTTATAGCTCATCCAGCAGCTGTTATTGTCCCCCAACTTTCCAAGAATCCCATAGAAAATGCCTGAAGACCACACTGGTTGACAGGTGTTATAATGAAGAGTTCCATATAATGGGCTCCTTGCGACCTACAAACTCTGTATACTCGGTGCTGAGTGTGGGGACCATATTCTCTGTATCAAAAGGAGCAGCATCAAATAACGGACCTGATCATACACTGCCTAGCTTTGTGTTTACAACACAGCGTGTTTCAGCAATGACTGGAACCCCCAGTTTCAGTAGAAACATCCACGATCATGTAGTGCTGTGACCTCGCCATACACTGTGTATTGTAAGGATGGCGTTACAGTGTATCAGTGCAGGCAGTTTTACTGAGTAAAACAAACTATATCACCTGAACTCCTGGCCTTTACTTTGTCTGATACATTGTGGTAAACCCCCATCTGTTTGAAATGTATCCTCCACTATTTCGTAGTGCAGTTGGTGGTGGTAGTATTATAATTCAGGGAGATGTCCTGTCTATCACCTAGGAGCCGCCACCAGGAGTCTTCCATAGGGAAAAGATTGTCAGCTATAAGGTAGTAGATGCAGCCAATGCCTCTCAGAATCTGTGGACACCCTTAAAAGATTTGTCAGATTTGTTTCTATTCCCCTGCCAAATATAGCGGGGAATAGAGGTAGGAGGGGGGAGAGGCGGCATTTTCATTTTCATCTCAGGCAGCAAATGTGCTAGAACCGGCCCTGAGGGCGCCTTCTCACATGCTGTTTTCGTCACGTTTTTAAACGCATCCAAAACAAAAGTGGGAGGGGGTTTGGCCAAAACGCATATGCGTTTCAGGCAGACCCCCCTCACACTTGCTTTTTGGATGCGGAAAATGGCACGTAGGAGAAGGTACACCTTTTGCTGTCTCTTGTCTATCCTGCTCAAACCAAGGGGACTCCAGACCTTGTAGAAAAATTGTAGTATGCAAAATGGAGAGTAGGGGTGGTTGTGGCAAATTTAGGACTGCAGAAAATCTTATGTCCCACAAGCTGAGGAAATGTTCAGTGATGGGATTAGTAAAAAGTGAGCAGAAAAAGGACAGGGTTCATAGAATAGTACCCAGCTTTGGTGGGGCTACAGCTATGCTAAATATTAGTAACCCCAAGGCCGCCTTGTGGTCTAGGGCTATCTACCATGGACCTGACCACTCTGGGCATTGGTCCCTGGCATAGAAAGGCCAAGGACCATTTTCTGTATTATCTTCTGTATTGTCTTGTTTTCAGGTTATGGCCAGAGATTTGAATTGAAAGGGTCCTAAAGAGGTATAATACCATAGGAAGGAATGTTATTTTTAAGAAATTATCAAAATCTGTTAATGCCTCCACTCTTCTAAAATTAGGTGTAATCTGCACATTAAAGTTGGAAAGTTAGAGGCTTTTAAAGATTCAGTTATTGGGCAGTGCTGTGAAGATTTTAAAGTTGAATCAACTTGCTTCAGACTAGAACCAAATGACTGTAAAGTCAAACATAGACGCGAACCTGGACAGTTCTGAGAGAACTGGGTTGAAACTACCCCTATGGATAGGGGCGGAATGGAAATTTACAGTGGCAAACTGGAAAAGTATACACACAAAAAAAACTACAATACTAAGTATTACCCTAAGTAAAATATATAATACTGAATTTTATGTACAAGAATAGAACTGATATAAAACAGCCCCCTATGTACAAGAATATATCTACTATATTACTGTCAGCCCCCTAGCCAGCCAGCCCCTCTGTATACAGCCAGTCCCCCAGTATACAGCCAGCCCCCCTGTATATAGCCAGATAGTCCCCCCTGTATACAGCCAGCCAGTCCCCCAAGTATACAATCAGTTCCTTCTGTATATAGCCAAATAGCCCCCCTGTATACAGACAGCCCCACTCCATATGCAGCCAGCCAGCCCCCTGCTCAGTACCTAAAAATAATAAACAATGTACTCGTCTTTCTGACGCTCCCTCGCAGCTCCGCTACTTGATGCAGTCCGGCTGGCAGCTCCGTGCATGCCGGCGGCTTATGTCTTTCTGTGCAACGCCGACGCTATCACTACTGGTCGGACTGACTGCATCAAGCAGAGGAGCTGCGGGGGAGCGTTGGAAAGATGAGTACATGGCTTTTATAAAAAAGATAGTGGACTTATGTAGGGGGATCCTTATATCCGTAAACACAATATAATAACTAGAGAATTGATTTTTCACAATGCCAATAGACCGACTGCCATGGGCTTATGAATATTATTATATCTTTCCTTCTTGGGGAATGGAGGATGAATCCCTTATGTCAGCTTTCAATCTGCCGTCTCAGGAACTTTGGAGGACCTGTAATAGCTCTTGTGTACATGTGTATCGAGGGCCAGAACAGATGTATGAGGATTTCATGCGTAAAAGTCCCTCTCAGTATAAAACTTGGTGGGTGGTTTGGGTGGCCATACTCCCCCTAGAAAACTTGGCTGCCGCCCACCTGTCTCTTTAATAATAGACTACTGGCAAGAGATAGGCACAACATATTGGGCACTGAAATTAGAAAATAGTCATTTTCACAGCCATTTCACATTTACTTTTTGAAAGTACATGTGCGGTCAAAATGCTGAATATGATGAAAGGAGGTGTAGTTTCCAAAATGTCGTCAAATGTTGGATACCAAGACAATCACACAATTTTTTTTTCTAGTTTACTATTTGTAAAATTAGGAACCGAGTATGTAATCAGCAACACTGGTAGGTAAATAAGACAGTGGCATGTATAAGAATTTGGCATATGGGCCAGCAGAATAACGGGTCCATGGATGTACAGCAGTCAGGGCATGCTCCATACAGTCTGTAACAAGTGTAAGTTTGGTGCTACTTCGTGAGCAGATTTCCTCGATAAATTTACAATCTGTGGAGAGAAAATAAATATTTATTGCAAACTGTTTTTGGCCAGGGTGGAAACAAAAACCATACCCTTCCCTGCTCCAGGTTGCTGTGTCCTGTACTTCCAGTCTTCAACACAGTGCCTGGCAGGAAGATCTGGAGGGGGTCCCGGGACCCCTCAGGAATCCTCGGACCATGGGACATCACTTCAATTTGTAAAGGATGAAGTTTCCTTTGTTGTTTTCACATCTGATGAGGCCACTCATTGGGGCAGATTTACTTACCGTCGGTGCGTTCTCAGACGTGGATTCGGGTCCGGTGCGATTCACTAACATCGTGTGTCCGAGTTCCTTCCTGTGTTGCTGCTGCGCCGAGGTCTGCCGGAGTTCACCTGTTTCTTCCCGTTGCATGTGAGTTATTGATCTTGCGACACAAAACCTTTTTTAAATTCTGTGGTTTGTCCGACGGCCACACACCCACGACTTCTGTTGCGTGCAAGCCGGCACCTATGCGCCAAAATCCGATCGCATGCGCCAAAATCCAATTCGGCGCAAAATGGAAACATTCAGGAAATCTGACAAAAGTGCGGTGTTTGGACCTTTATTAAATGAGCCCCATTGTCTGAAGCAGGACCTGTGATGCCAGCCTGAACTTCCTCCCAGGCACGGTGCCAAAAACTGGATGTACAAGAGCGATGTGGGAACCGAGATCCATAGCAGGGCAAGTATGCCTTCTTGGTTTTTGCCACCCATTCCCTAGTTTGTTTTTTTTTTTTTTTAAAACCCTTTAAGTAACCCTTTAGTACCACAATTTCTTTCTAATTTGCATCTGTTAAAAAGAAGCTGTCAGCAATCCTGTTTTTAATGCTTGGCTCTGCTGAGCCTGTATTTATTCTCACTGAGGACAGTGATAATATAATTATATTTTTTATTATAATTATATAAACTGTGTGAAAATGAAAACTGAACTCTGATTGGTTCCCATGGGCAACTAGAACACTTCTGCTCTCAGACGCTTTTGATAAAAACTCAAGCATATAAATATCAAATACGACAGATACATCTTTTCTCCCATAATTTGTCACTGGGCAGAGTCCGGACACAATCGTACAAATTAATAGTTGGCCATTTACACCATAGTAGGAAACTGTAATATCACTCACAAAGCTTTTAATAAAGATTATGTAACCTTAGGCTGTCTGAAAAGGCTTTAACCCCAAATTTATATATGTAATATCTAATTTTTGGGTGGGGTCACACATAGTAAAATCACCCGCAGTGATTTACATCGTGTAAGGGATTTATACAAATTTCTACCAAATAATGCAAACCCTATTATTATGCCCATTTTTAGCATAGAACATACTTACAATTGTGATAGTAATGTTCCCCGTAGTCATTTCTTAGATTTTGGGACATTTTCTTCCAGTTGTTTGTAATATTTTCTTTTAGACGTGTTGAATTCAGAATTTCAGTTTTAAAAAAATCTGGATTAATGATGGAAACTTTGACTCCGAAATGTTTCAGCTCTCGTCTACAAGAGTGAATAAATAAAAATAATTTGGCTCTTATGTCATGTCTACATTAGTAAATACTGTACATTATTTCCTCCTATCCTATAACAATTCTATAACTTTATTTATAGAAATGCATGTTTTAGACAGTTGGATATTACTAGAGGTTTGGCCCTACACATGCTGCGATACAATTTTACCTACATTACAAGACAGCTCTTTGGCAATAAAGAATTATTGTAGTTTGTTTTTTCTGTTGTCTGCAACTTGTGAAGCATCAGGTTTTAAGATGCTATACAAACTGATAAGTGTCACAGGTGCCCCCACGATCCATGTCCCGGATCGCGGGTACACCCATGCTCCGCGATGTGGCGCCTATGCCTCCGGCCCCTAACCACCTCCCCTGGCTCCTGGCTCTGCGACGCTCCCAAGTAGGTCGTGATCCACCTGTCTGACTTGGCTGCACCGGCTCTTTAGGATTTAAAGGGTGAGTGTCCTCCTAATTGGCGCTGGTTAATCCAGCACGCCCTTATAATCCGGCCCTTATAATCCCTTCACTCTCTGCTGCATCTTCAAGTCATTCCCACTGAAGTGAAAGCCTCCTGTGTTCTTCCCGTGCGTTTCCAGACGCCTCCCTGTTCCCTGTGTTGCTCCTGCGTTTACAGACGCCTCCGTGTATCCTGTGGTTCTGTATTCCTGTGGCGGTCCGGTGTTCCTGTGGCGGTCTGGTATCCCTTTAGCCATCCAGCCCGAGGTCCTGCCTTCCCGCTATTCTACCTTGGCTGCCACCGCCGCAGAAAGACCCGCTTTGCGGCGGGCTCTGGCAAAGACCATGGGCCACTTAGACTCCAGTTCTGGGTTGCGGCTAGTACCATCAACCCCCGCGGTGGTCCAGGGAGTCCACAGACTCTAACCCAAGAGACTCTCCCACACCACTGTGTCTGACAATAAGAGCTTAAAACTCACAGTCCACAAGAGCAATGGCTACTATTTGACCATCAACTTTAAAGAACCTGTCACCAGAATTTTTTTTACCTGGTGACGGGTTCCAATGGCCTATGCCATGCTGAATTTAAAAATGCCTTCATCATTCAGAATACTGCCACTACTTTATAAAACTTTGTTTCACGTTACCTGGTTCCCTGCCAGCAGCATGTGGCGAGTCCCACCTGGGTCTTTCAGCTGCAACTGCCTGCGTCTCAGTCTCCTCAATGCATTCTTCCTCTCCTATGCACCATCCCCCTTCCTCCCCTGCCTGCTTCCCTGACTGTAAGCTGGATGAGTGTGAGGATACTCATCTCCATCTCATCTCACTAAAGCTCGGCACACACCGGATTTTTTGAGCTCTGCACAGTAGTAGGTAGGACTACTGGGGCGTGGCGTAGCTTTAGCTCCCACAGCCCAAAGAGGCTACTTGTAGGCTCTGCTGAAAATTTGCATATTAATTTAGATCAGGTTAGGAAGTATTAAATGATTAGAGAAATATAATTTAGGGCTTAGGTTATTAGGAGAAACCTACCTTAATAGGTTCCTTTAAAAAACTTTTTAATGTGTGACTAGAGTGACACCTGTGACTATATTTATTTCAATCTTCTCAAAGTAAAGGTAATATCACAAATCTTTTAATAAGATTATGTTACCTTAGGCTGTCTGAAAAGGCTTCAACCCCAAATTTAGATATGCAATATCCACCTCCACACAATGCATGTCTTCCAGCAATGCTAGATACATTCACAATGCGTCCTCTGGCTTTTCTGATCAAGGGCAGCAAATTGAGGGTTACATCTATCATTCCTAAGATATTGACATCTAGAATTCTAAGAAAGTCTTCCTTCTTTAACCATTCATTTGGGCTCACTGGTATTAAAATGCCTGCGTTATTTACTAGTCCCCACAGACCTGCAGGAAAAAAAAGATATACTGGTATATAAAAATATTTAATGAATTCTTTTCATTACATTTCAGTAGAGCATTTGGATAACATAGATATACTATATACGAGTATAAGCCCAGTTTTTCAGCACAAAAAATGTGCTGAAAAACCCTAAATCGGCTTATACTCGAGTCAAGAAAAAAACAAACCGTGTACTCACCTTTCGACCCCTCCCCCTGGCAGGTCCTCTTCAATCGATTGATGGTCCGGTATCTTCTCCGTGTCCCTGCAACGGACGGCGCATGACATCAGCTGCTCGCTGATGTTCTACTATGTGTGCCGGCATTGGCACACAGTATGATGTCAGCAAGTGGCTGATGTCACGATCCCTGTGACGGATGGCGCGAGGACACGGAGAAGATACCGGAGCATCAATCGATTGAAGAGCACCTGTCGGGGGAACATTGGAAGTTGAGTACACTGTTTTTTTTTTTTTTTGGAGGCTATATACTCCAGGGGGCTGGCAGGCTATATACTCCAGGGGGCTGGCAGGCTATATACTCCAAGGTCCTCTTTAATCAATCGATAGTCTCGTACCTTCTCCTTGTCCCCACGCCGTCCGTCGCAGGGATCATGACATCAGCCGCTCGCTGACGTTCTACTATGTGTGCAGTGCAGGCACACAGTATGATGTCAGCAAGTGGCTGATGTCACGATCCCTGTGACGGACTGTGCGGGGACATGGAGAAGATACCGGAGCATCAATCGATTGAAGAGGACCTGCCGGGGGAACATCAGAAGTTGAGTACACTGTTTTGTTTTTTTTTGCAGGCTATATACTAGAGTGGGCTGGCAGGCTTTGCACTACATGGGGCTGGCAGGCTATGCACTACATGGGGCTGGCAGGCTATAAACTATAGGGGGCTGGCAGGCTATACACTACAGGTGGCTACAAGCTATATACTAAAGGGGACTGGTTGGCTAAATAGTACAGGTGGATTGCTGGCTATATAATGGGGAGGCTGTGACCAATGCATTTTTCCCCCTCGGCTAATACTCGAGTCAATAGGCTTTCCCAATTTTGTGTTAAAATTATGGGTCTCGGCTTGTTCTCGGGTCGGCTTATACTCAAGTATATTCGGTAGTCTTTAAACCTCCACGAGACAGAGGAAGATCCTGTAAAAACAGGCCCAAGATAAAGTAAACCTTTATGGAATTACTTGGATTTCTTGGGAGACAGATAGCTAAGCAGCTGGACACACAACGAGGAATGAAGGTTCTGGCAGCTTGTTTAACTGAAGCAGGGGCCAAGGAGTTAGAGAGGGCGACCTCCGTAGACTCCGTACTGTATTCTTATGTTACAAGACAGCCAGATCCTGTGTCACATCCAGTAATGAAGACATATTTATCGGAGAGATTTTCCAGGACCTGGCTCTGTCTGTGCCATCTGTAGAATAGGATTAAGCCCAATATCACCAAAAGAAGGAGCCACATGATTGCTCTGGAAGAAAAAGTTGAAACTTCAACAGATTACAAAATTCATTTGCATGTATTTTTTGCATTTATGTTTTGCTTTATTCACTTTGGTGATGTTCTCAATTGTATCACAATTACCAAGTGTTAATGAGCCTTCTGTTCTGGTGTAAGCTAGCATAACCTTACAGCATCCAATGGACAATGACAATGGAAATTCACCTATAATGATAATAGGATGACCCTGGTAATTCTGCTCCAGTCTGTACTGCAAAGCAGAAAAGGGAGATGCCCAGGACAGAGAGACTCAATAGCACATGTCCTATAAACAGGTTGTGGGGTAACACAACACTAAAAGTAAGCAGCTACCAGTGCTACAACAGATGTAGCAGTGCTATGGAGGTTTACTGCTAGATCTGTTGTAGCACTAGTAAGCAGCTCCTAGTTTCTCTTTTGTAGGTGACAGGTCTTCTTTAAGGGGTCAATGCTACTGTATTACACTGCACATTTTTCTGTACCAAAATCCACACATAAAATCCATGCAGAATTCGCAATGTTAGCAGATAGCCTTATACTACACAGATTTCTCATACAGCATTATACACTGTGATAAATCTTGCAAAGCATAAGACTCTCCGTCTAAGGGTATGTCCACCACGGTGACCCCACCTCCCTCCCTAGGAAACAGCGGCGCACGGCCACACAGTTGCAGAAAGATATGTGTGTGGCACCGTACCGCCGCTAGGCCCCCATTGCCGTCTATGGGGGGCGTATTTATGCATCTGCAAATTTGCGGCCGCATGTATGTCCCCATGAACGCCGGTGTGCATGAGCCCTAACTTTTAAACGCTCTTGATAAATCCATCAGTACAACAATATAAATAATAAACATTATTGTTTTTATTGTATACATAGTAATTATAATAAGTTATGGAATCAGGCCATAATAAATAGTGTAAAACCACAGCTTAAAAACCTAATTGACCCCAAACTATCAGGGGCAGGGAAAAATGGAGGATCCTCTGGAACTGGGTGGGATTTAGTACTGAAGGACACAGTTATTTCTTCTAATGTTATTAGAAAAACTATTTTCCTCTATACTTTTGCTATGTTTAGATTCCTTTACCAGGCTTGAATGTCCTATACCTATGAAAAACACTGACCAAAATGCACAAGTGTGAGTGAGTCTTACTTTAAAGAGACGCGAAATAGTTAGGTATTAAACATGTATAACACAATGTAAATAGTATGTAATGC
>WNYA01001270.1:30840-81032 GCA_019512145.1 Engystomops pustulosus | reverse complement strand
GTCAAAAGCCATATTGTTAATCAGGTACCATCACACTTCTAGTGGATCTGTACAGTGTCTCTCACCTGCAAGTAGTTTCCATTTATAGGGTGTCCTCTTCATAGGTTTGGCTAGGTTGCTCGATTAGACTTCAGCTGATAAAGTTTGGGTCAGAGAAAAAGGAATCTGGTTACTAAGCTGTCCAGAAAAAAAATTATTTATGCCTTATTCATCCAAACAAACCACTCCAAAGCTTTGCATATGTTTTAATACTTAAAAGGTCATCTACCACCAGAGTAATGATGGTAGACTGTCCTTACATCCTGCTCTTAACCTCTAGGGGATTATGGCACTGTTTTTGGCGCATTCCAGGACACTAGTAAACTTTGGGCTACGCTAGGATGGAGTTCTTTCGCATGCGTGAGATTTGCAGACAGCTGGCTGACATCACTGGCTGGGAGCGCTCCCAGACCACAGAGCGGTGATACCGCCATTCCTCCATAGCGCTGAACGCCTGCACAGCAGCTCGACTCTTCCCTGTACACCACAGATTGTGTCTGACGAAGGTCAATGTTTGACCGAAACGTTACACTCACCTGTGTGAAAAATAAACACTATTGATTTAAAGATTACAATCAGTGTGACTGGATTCCATATCAGACCTCCCTGTACAATGACCTCTATATAGATATTATTGACCCATCATTACATCACTACTGACAATAGATGATGTCACAGCTTATCTCCTCCCCCTTCCTGTACAATGACCTCTATATAGATAACACTGACCCATCATTACATCACTACTGACAATAGATGATGTCACAGCTTATTCCCTCCCCCTCCCTGTACAATGACCTCTATATAGATAACACTGACCCATCATTACATCACTACTGACAATAGATGGGTCAGTGTTATCTTTATAGAGGTCATTGTACAGGGAGGGGGAGGGGATAAGCTGTGACATCATCTATTGTCAGTAGTGATGTAATGATGGGTCAGTGTTATCTATATAGATAACACTGACCCATCATTACATCACTACTGACAATAGATGATGTCACAGCTTATCTCCTCCCCCTTCCTGTACAATGACCTCTATTTAGATAACACTGACCCATCATTACATCACTACTGACAATAGATGATGTCACAGCTTATTCCCTCCCCCTCCCTGTACAATGACCTCTATATAGATAACACTGACCCATCATTACATCACTACTGACAATAGATGATGTCACAGCTTATCCCCTCCCCCTCCCTGTACAATGTCCTCTATATAGATAACACTGACCCATCATTACATCACTACTGACAATAGATGATGTCACAGCTTATCTCCTCCTCCTCCCTGTACAATGACCTCTATATAGATAACACTGACCCATCATTACATCACTACTGACAATAGATGATATTAATCTAAGAATAAAATACACAATGCAGGGATTTTTCATCATTTGGGGTTGAACATATGTGCCCACTGCATGATTACACATCTCTCCAGGGCAGGGAGCAGAGAGCACAGCAGTGTGAGGATATGCCCCAAGTGCACTTGAAGAATCTACAACCCTGCAATAAAAATGTATTTTTCCAGTCTTGCATTCACTAAGAACATACACAAAGGTATGATTCCACAGATCTCCAGGGACAATACCCAATACTCAATGGCTGCAGAGAGCATAGAGCACAGCAGTGTGAGCACACGTTCGCAGTACACATGGGGAAGCTACAATCCTGGAATATAAATGCTTATTCACAGTCCTGCTGCTATGAATAACATACACAAATTTCAAGGGACAGCTACAGTCTGTATGCTGCTGCCTGGTTCCCTTTTAACCCCTTTGACTCGTACAGAAATTGTACCAGTCTCTTATTTCTAACACCCCCCCCCCCCCTTTCCGCGTCAGGATCTATGCAGTGTGTACAGAGCCCTATATAACAGCGCCAGAGACATGTCAGAACTATACATATAACTGGCAGTGCTCCTATAACTCTTATTATATAAGAAGCAGGTTACAGAACAAAAGCTGCCATTGTTTAAAACTCACCTCTCCAGCTACTAAAGTTTTCCTGGCGTAGCCCGAAAATGGCCGCAGGCACTGAGTGGTCTGTGGGTTTAGTTGGCAGATACTTGGCGTGCACCAAGAGTGACATTTACTTTCCTTTGGCTTTCCTTGACATCCATTGTTATACATTTAACATTGTCGTTTTCAATCCTAAGACTGAAACAGATCCTTATGTAGTCCTGTTCACACAGCTGCAGGGCTTGTTACAGTGTGTCAGTGCAGGTAAGATCTACCTACACTGACACTAGCCAAAACCAAGCATGATAAACCAGTGGCACTGTAAACTATGGCATCTGACCACCAGGGTCTCCGCAGATTTTGAATGGAGGGTCCTTTGTACTCCAATATCAGTGGGGCAGGACCTCATGATCACTAGGGGTTCTATTGGCCAGACGCCCACTAGCAGGAGACATTGGGGAACATTTACTTAACCGGTCCAGTCGTGATCCCGCGGGGCGTTCTCCGCTGAGGATTCAGGTCTGCAGGGATTCACTAAGGTCGTGCGCCCGATATCCAGCAGGTGTCGCTGCTGCGCCGAGGTCCGCCGGAGTTCACCTTCTTCCTGGTGCATGTAAGTGCTGATCTTGCGACACAGTTCTTTTTTTAAATTCCGCGGTTTGTCCGAATCCGTCGGGTTGTCCGTCGGCCACGCCCCCTATTTCTGTTGCGGCGTCGATGTGCCACAATCCGATCGCGTGCGCCAAAACCCGTGACAATTCAGCGCAAAATGGTGCAAAACGGAAATATACTTGGTAAATGTGCCCCAGTGTCCCAGATCACCCAGTCAGAAAACTATCACTTATCCTGTGGTTAAGAGATTATTATTTAAAAATTTGGGACAGGGAATCTGGAATCACCATGCCGACTGCAGAGATGTCCCTGGAGAGATGTGTAATCAGACCTTTATGTATGTTGTTAGTAGCAGCAGGACTGTGAAATATGGATTTATATCCCAGGATTTCAACTCTTCCAATTGCACTGTGGGTGTGTCCTCACACTGTTGTGCTCTTAGCTCTGTGCACTGAGCTTCTTCACAACCCCTCTCCTCTCCATGACTGAGGTTGTACTCAAAGACAAGCCTGCTACAGCTGTTACTCAGAAGGTTTAGCAGTGCAAAGAGCATGACAGTGTGAGGACACATCCACACACAACGCTCCAGGGACAATACCTCACCAGTTTTGTACAGCCAAACCCTCAGGTTTCCATTAACTGATTAACATTACAGATAAAAGAACATTCAGCTGATAATTATCTGCCCATTTACTGACCGGATAAATACTTGTGTGGGCAACAAACACGGGGTAATGTTGTGTTACACTCCTCCAGCAGCATGTGCCTGACATTTCACAGGAAGCAAATCACTAATCACTGTAATTCTACATAGATATAGGGGAGTTTACATCACACAGAGATCAATCACAGGAGATGACAAAATAACATATAGGAGCAATGTATATTCCTGTACATAGGGGGCAGTATTATAGTAGTTATATTCTTGTACATAGGGGGCAGTATTATAGTAGTTATATTCTTGTACATAGGGGGCAGTATTATAGTAGTTAAAAAAAAAAAAAAAAAAAAAAGAAAGACTAGATTCATTGCTATATTGATCCTTCACTGAATGGAATAGTTAGAACTTCATTCACAAAAAAAATGATATATAAATACAGAAATGTCCTAAAAACATTGGAAAGCACAGAGGATAGGACAGTCACTGCCATAGACTATGAATGGATCAGAGTTCTGCAGGTGTGACTATTGTCCTATTCAAACAACTAATGGTAAATCTTGGTTCCCCCATTTTAGTGAAATGTCAGGGTCTTAATAGTTGGACTCCTACCAAATATATTTATAAAATGATCATACAATAGTTGGATAACCCTTTTAAATATATGTATTACAACAAAATACAACTCGTCCTGCAAAAAACAAGCCCTTCAAGTGCAAAAAAGAATTCTACCTTGAAAAAGGTTACATGGGTTGATACATTTTAGATCAATGATGGTCCAGTCACTTGAACCCCCAGCGATCAGGTCTTGGGAGCCCATAGTGGATGCAGCTTCGGCAATGCAATAGGATTGCTAGTCCTGATTATTGGGTCCCTAAGGTTTGGACCCTGACAATTTCTTAACTACTATTATAGGGCGGCACGGTGGATGAGTGAGTAGCACCTCTGCCTTGCAGCACTGGAGTCCTGGGTTTGAATCCCACCTAGGTCAACATCTGCAAAGAGTTTGTATGTTCTCCCGTGTTTGTGTGGGTTTCCTCCGGGTACTCCGGTTTCCTCCCACACTCCAAAAACATACTGGTAGGTTGATTAGATTGTGAGCCCCACGGGGACAGGGACCAATCTGACATGCTTTGTGCAGCGCTGCGTAATCTGTGTGCGCTATATAAAATAAAGAATTGGAGAGAAGTGTAATTTTTGGAAAAACCCCTAAAAAAGGCGGATGTCTAGAACTAGGAAGATTTGAATGTTACCATAGTGCAATACCACCGCCAACCTGCAGAGTGGAGAGGCGCTGTTTGTGGAAGAAAGTAGTCATGTTTTTCTTACTCCTATTACTAGCTACAACAAAAATGCTAATTTTCTGCAAAATCTGCCCAATAATCCTCCCCCCTGCTGCAGCCTGTGATACAGCAGATTTTCCAGTTAATACATGTGACAATTTCCCTGGTGTACGATGACAATGGACGCCTCGGTGGAGATGGATCAGACACCGACTCTTTAAAGAATTAAAGTACTTTTTTGGCACCGGTGGAGACATTTTATAGGGTCCGCCATGAAAAGACGCCAATTCACACAAAGGCCCCTGGCGGAGAGGGAGAGACGGGCTACAGAGGAGGATGATGTTGCCTTTGGAGCAGACGCTACTGATCTGTACAGGGAGAGGAACGTGATTATGTAATGGGAAGAGATCAGATCTTTCATGAAGAAATCAAACACAGCTCCGGAGATGTTCAATTCCCACAATTCATATCACAGCTGAGGGACACGGAGCCAATAATTTAGGCCCGGGCAATTAAAGGGAAACAAGGAGGTCACAAAGTTCTGCCAGATCTTTCTTAGAAGCTGTGAAATTGCTCCTCAAGTGAATATCAAAGAAGTCTCCAATGCGTTGTCCTCAAAGTTACATCACGTGATGTGGAAAAATAGATCTTCTTCTTCCCGAATTTCAGGGAACTTACATAGAAAGTTCTGTTGGCATAGACCCAGATTGGCCGGGTTTGGGTGGCACACACTAGAGAACCTGAAGGTCCTCTGGGTGGACCAGAATCAGAAGAACAACTCATTTTGTGGAGACCAGAGGAATGACTGAAACGAGACACAATGGGGGTCATTTACTAAGGGCCCGATTCGCGTTTTCCCGATGTGTTACCCGAATATTTCCGATTTGCGCCGATTTCCACTGAATTGCCTCGGGATTTTGGCGCACGCGATCGGATTGTGGCGCATCGGTGCTGGCATGCACGCAACGGAAATCGGGGGGGGGGGGGGGGCGTGGCCGAACATAACCCGCGATCGAATTTGAAACACTGCTGCATTTAAAAAAAAAAAAAAAAAAGTGTTGCGAGAATTGTACTTACCTTCACCAGGTATAGGCCGGTGAACTTGAGTGCATTCTGGCAGGCCTCGGGGAACTTCAGCGCAGCAGCACCACCTGGTGGACGTTGGGGGATCTACCTTAGTGAATCCCGGCCGGACCCGAATCCACCGCAGAGAAGGCGCCGCTGGATCGCGAATGGACCGGGTAAGTAAATCTGCCCCACACAGTATTGATTATAATATTTTATTAGTAATGTTTTGGGATTTTCAGGTCCATCATGGATAGAAGGCACCAGAATCATCATCTCTGGTTGTTCAATATTACCACAGCCCGACATTGAGGATAAACTTTGTTCCTACAGGTTTCCCATGATCAGTAACTTTTCAGGAATCAGTACATGTAGATACAGGTAGCGTTGTACCGGTAATTTGTTCTCCAGTTTAGGCTTCTCCCCCCACCTAGTAAATGGATATTTACCTCATAGTCTCTGCGGAATTAAGATGTATCAAAGAGGTTTATAGACCAGGAGAAGTTAGAAAGGGAAAAGAGGCTGCTGCTTAAAGTAAGTTTCTATATCACCCCAATTGCTTTAATCACATCAGTATCTCTCTATAACGTTCTGTATGATCCTGCTTTTGAGTGGTAGAGACAGACAAAGGCTGCTGGAGAAAATAGTTTCTGTCTCACCCCAAGTGCTTTATTCACATTAGTACTTCTATAATCTAATCAATAATCCTACTAATGCTTCTGGTGGGGGAGGAAACATATGCTTCTAGAGAGAATAGTATGTTTCTATCTCACCCCAAGTGCTTTATTAACATTAGTACAGGTCGGTACTTCTCTATAATGTCTGCTGATGCACCTGAGTGAGGGGAGGAGAACAGGAACAGACAGAGGCTGCTAGAAAAAAAAATAGTAAGTTTCTATCAAGTGGTTTATCCACAACAGTACATCTTTTTCATGTCCTATATAATCCTGCGGATGCTTTTGAGTGACAAATGACAGTCACAGGCGGCTGGAGATAATAGTAAGTTTCTATCTCGACCCAAGTGCTTTTTTTCACATTAGTACAGATCAGTTCTACTCTTCTGTCTGCTGATTCTCCCGAGTGAGGGAGGAGAGACACAGCCACAGACAGAGGCTGCTGGAAAAAAATAGTAAGTTTCTATAATACCCCAAGTGGTTTATCCACAACAGTACATCTTTTTAATATATAAATCCTGCGGATGCTTTTGAGTGACAGATGAAAGACACAGACAGAGGCAGCTGGAGATAATAGTAAGTTTCTATCTCGACCCAAGTGCTTTTTTTTTTTCACATTAGTACAGATCAGTTCTACTCTCTTCTGTCTGCTGAGGCTCCTGAGTGAGGGAGGAGAGAAACAACATAACAATAGGATTCTATCTCACCCCAAGTGGTTTATTCAGATCTGTACTTGTTAGTACTTCTCTCCAATGTCTTATATAAGAATAAATAGTGAGTTTTTATTAAACTCTAACTGCTTTATCCACATTAGTGCAGGTCACTGGTCAATATATATGACTGTGCTGATTCTTTTGACCCTGGGAGTAATAGTTATGGGGCAGATCCTCCTTTACTTTCTGATCCTTCCCCTATAACTGTATTCCAGCTGTTTAGTCCTGTGTGCCTCCAAGAGCCCTGGTGGAAAGACAGGAATTCGGGAGTACTGTTAGCTGCTAGTCTGATCTTCTTTAATACAGTTACACAGTGACTTATTATATGGAGGGTGTCACGTTCCAGACCCCTTAAGGGTTCAGAGGGTCGATTAATTATTGTTTTAATAGATGTTCCCTGAACATGTGTGCGTAGGCGCACAGGAAGCGAGATAGAGTAGACCACACAACCTCTGGTATAGCACAACACTTGCCCACAATCCTGAACGGCTTTCGTTTGATATAAGCCCCATCCATATCGGGATTATATTGGGCCAGAAGCCAACCCAGGTAGTGTATATATATATATAACCTACGTGAGAATTTGTGAATCAAGAAAAAAAGAAAAGGCAGGTTAAATTTATCTAGTCTAAGCAATCCAATGAAAGTCAGTTACCTCGTGCTATACCAATGGGGAAAGGCGGGGGGAACCTAAACAGCGCCCCCTCTGCCCCATCCAGTAGTAATATATAAGGTTATTTTTTTAGTAAGTGGTTTCTCCGTGCAGTGTCCTACACCCATGCTGACATTAGGTGGGAAGAGACACCATTTTTAGAGTCAGGTCCTGCTTTGAACTGCGCCACTGATGCTGCCCCCTATTTTGCTGAAGGGGATGCTGCCTGAGGCAAGTGGCTGGTGCACCCCTGGGGAATGGGGATGGCCAGCACTTGAAGATTCTTATTGCCTCTTGATGTTGTGATCTTATAAATAATCCCCCAAAGAGAGCCAAAGAGATGACTTTCTTTTATTGGAGATGTAGACACACCCCACCCATCCCTTGGTTGGGTTCTAGAAAACCTTCGACCTTGACCAAATCCAGGACCTGGGATCAGTTCTAACTTTTCAATGGAAGGGTATAGAATTACCGTTCTGGTGCCATCGGACCCATCCGGATTTCCAGGATCTTTAGAGACCGGACATGACCCGCGTTTCTCCTCATTTGAAGCCTCCTGGATAGATTGAGGTGTGTACCTGGTATCTGGCAGGGGAGGACCATCATTCTGTAACTGGCATATGAAGTTATTGGGCATATTTCTTTTGTGTTACTTGGAGGGAATACTCTGAAAACCATCGGTGCCACTGGATCTGCTGAGGTGTGAAGTGACTGGTTCCCCCCCACAATGGAGTTAATGACTCTATCCAGTTTTTATTCAGGGGGAATGCTGGGAGTTAATGCACTGATGAACAAGAAGAGATCTAACATGTGCCCCCCCCCCCCTCCCAATCTGTCACCCTGCTGCGAGCCGCCTCTCCCGCTGCGGCACATTGAAGCTACACAAAGACTTATCCAATCAATACAGTAGAAAAATAATTATCTTCACATTTCATCTCTAGTAAAAAAAAAAAAAAAAAACCTGGAATTTTTAGAAACCCAATTTTCTGAATGATTGCCTGCATTTACAGCACGACGAGCATGAACAAGTGGCAGGGACCAGGCGGATGGCAAGTAAATTACTCCTTTTTTTTCAAGTCATTGCTGTTCTTGTCAGTGAATACCCAACGCTGCTGGAATGCTTAACCGTTGACAAGTGGGCGTGGTTAGAGCTTATTAAAAAAGTTGCAAAAATTCTTACCCTCTCACTTGAGTCAGGGAGTGGGGGCTCTACAGAAATGAACTCTTTTTTAGGGGCAGCATGGTGGCTTAGTGGTTAGCATTACAGTCTTGCAGCGCTGGGGACTTGAGTTCAAGTAAAGAGTTTGTATTTTCTCTCTGTGTTTGTGTCGGTTTCCTCCGGGTCCTCCGGCTTCCTCCCACACTCCAAAACATACTGGTAGGTTGATTAGATTGTGAGCCCCATTGGGGACAGGAACTGATCTGGCAAGCTTTGTACAGCGCTGCATAATCTGTGTGCGCTATATAAATAAAGAAATTATTATTATTAAGAATGAGTAGCAATTGTTTGATTTCCCTGCAGCACCCCCGGAGGAGAAATGAAGCATTACATTGTTCTAACTGAACTAAGTAATACAAGTAATGGGTGTACATGTAGATTTCATAACCGAAATGTATTAATGACCCTATCCATAGGACAGGTCAATTTTACAGATGGAAACCATAGAACATTGAGTCCTCCACTGCAAAAATAAAATTATACTCCCCAAAATAAGCTTGTGTAATGCATGTGACTGCGCTCCTAAAGTTCATATTTAGGTGACAAAGATAGAAAGGCTTTTCCCTGATCTTGACAATTAGGAGGTCAATGGCAGTTCTCATACTTTTGGGCTTAGGAAATCTATAGTTGAAAGACTCCTTCTCCCTTAAGATGACAAAGAGCCTTTTGTGGAACATTCGGCTCGTCTTCTGTACATTCCCTTCTCTGATCTACTGCTAAAATAATATTTAAAGGAATTAGTGTTACTCTAAACATCTCCGAGGGGGTCAGGAATGAGAGACACCATATACTTAATCATTAACCGATAACTTGCTTCTAGGGAGGTCAAATGGGAAAAAATACCAGAGATCTGACAAGTGTCTAAAATTGTCAATGTCCGACCTTAAACATCATTACATATAACATTCTGCGATGTGCAGTGCAAACAGAGCGCACCAACTTCTTTTTGGTGCAACTTAACATAGGGCGTGCAACACAATTCTTTTGGACACTGCATCATAAAAGTGTCCAGTGTCCCCGTGGTCCGATTGAGCAGTGTAGAATTTAGTTTTGAGTTGGGTATGTGCGCACTGCAACACCAATGTGTCCCGGACACTTATAAATACATGTGCAACAAGCTTGCAATGACAAGAACGTGCAAAGACAGACAAAAAACTGGTGCAGGGGCTTTTAATAAAGTGGGCCACATGTACAATTTGTTGCTCTGCCGTAGATTAACACACATGTAAAATCGCTCAGCTCTCCTGCTCATTACATGCTGCCTGCAGCCGAAGTAAATGACCCCATTGTCCTAAGGCTAATCGGGTTTTTCCGGCGGGTTCCGCAAATTTTTCCGTTTTGCGCCGATTTTCCCTGAATTGCCGGCGTGCACGCGGCAGAAATCGGGGGCGTGGACGTACGAAAACCCCACGGATTCGGAAAAACCGCCGCTGGACACGCGCTTACCTGCACCCGGCCCGGCTTGGTGAAGTTCAGTGCATTCGAGGAAATTCAGAGAAGCAGCAACATCTTGTGGACATCGGGGAACTACCTTAGTGAATCGCCGGAAGACCTGAATCCTCCCACAAGAACGCGCCGCTGGATCGCGAATGGACCGGGTAAGTAGAAATCTGACCACTGTACAATCGCTCAGCTCCTCCTGTTCTATAACATGCTGCTTACAGACAGGACACTATAGAATCGCTCAGCCCCTCCTGCTCCATAACCTACTCAGCCCTGCAGGACACTACATGATGTACAATGCACTGTCAACTCCTGCTCTATAGCATGCTGCCTGATAGGCAGATAGGACACTGGTCCAGTTTTGTTGGACTTTGCACTAGAAAGAACGTGCAAATGCTTGCACAGTATTTAAGAAGTGCCTGCACCACATTCGTGTCGCACTAACCCTTTTCTGGCGGGCTGCACTAGTCATCATGCGATACAAATTACAAATGACCCCATATATAACATACTAACATATATAACATCAGCCGCCTGCTTATAGGACACTATGTACAATTGCTCAGCTCCTCCTGCTCTATAGCATACCGCCTGCTTATAGGACACTATGTACAATCTGCTCAGCTCCTCCCGCTCTATAACATACCACCTGCTTATAAGACACTATGCACCGGCTATTCAGCTCCTCCTGCTCTATAACATACCGCCTGCTTATAAGACACTATGTACCGGCTATTCAGCTCCTCCTGCTCTATAACATACCGCCTGTTATAGGACACTAGTACGGTATTCAGCTCCTCCTGCTCTATAAATACCGCCTGCTTATAAGACACTATGTACCGGCTATTCAGCTCCTCCTGCTCTATAACATACCGCCTGCTTATAGGACACTATGTACCGACTATTCAGCTTCTCTCTATTGCATGCCGCCTGCAGTTTGCCTGTGGTTTTCAGCCACTGACAGGTCTGACCTAATTGTCATTTTTCATAACGACACTTTATAAAACTTTTTTTCTGATGATGAAAGAACATTGAAGCCGCCGTTGCCGACAGCGGTGTGAGATTCCTTCCGCTGTAAACCACTGTAAAACATTTTCCTAAATATGGCAGGCGATGTGAGACACGTTGTTAGCCAGCGAGACACCAGCACATGACAGAGCGCTAGAGCCGGAAACAGCGCCGAATACATTACTGGCAAAATTGTCCTTCCCCCTCCAATACTCACAGATAAATACTAAACTTCTGCTACAGATCTACTTTTACTCCTTATATATTAATAAAAAGGAGTGTGCCGTACCCTGTATCCGCTGATGTATAAGACTGCACTCTGTAATAAAACATATTGGGGGTCATTTACTAAGGGCCCGATTCGCGTTTTCACGACATGTTAGCCGAATATTTCCGATTTGCGGCGATTTTCCCTGTATTGCCCCGGGATTTGGGCGCACGCGATCGGATTGTGGCGCATCAGCGCCGGCAAGCACGAGACGGAAATCGGGGGGCGTGGCCGAACGAAAACCCGAGGATTAGAAGAAACCGCCGCATTAAAAAAAAAAAAAAAGTGTTTGCGGAGCTTGCACTTACCTTCACTAGGAATAGGCCGGTGTATTTGAGTGCGTTCCGATACTCTTCAGAGCAGCAGCGTCACCTGGTGGACGTCGGAGGAACTGCCTTAATGAATCCCGGCCGAACCCGAATCCAGCGCAGAGAACGCGCCGCTGGATCGCGAATGGGCCTGGTAAGTAAGTCTGCCCCATTATATATGAGAATATACAAATTCCAACCAAATATTCGCCTATTTTAAAGGGAACCTTGCCTTTTTGTTAGACATTTCTTTATTTATGGAAAATCAAGTTATAACTATGGTCTGCTTCCAGACTGGTCCTTTACGAACCTTTTACACTTTAAATATCCCTAAGAAGTAGGTGAAGCATGGCCAACTGGATCTTACACTCTAAGTGGTTTCTAAATAAAGTTACCTTTGATAACATAGACTGTAAGCTCTTGTGTCACCCCCTCATCCTCATAGACTGTAAGCTCTTGTGTCACCCCCTCATCCTCATAGACTGTAAGCTCTTGTGGTCACCCCCTCATCCTCATAGACGTAAGCTCTTGTGTCACCCCTCATTCTCAATAGACTGTAAGCTCTTGTGTCACCACCTCATCTCGTAGTCTGTAAGCTCTTGTGTCACCCCCTCATCCTCATAGACTGTAAGCTCTTGTGTCACCCCCCTCACCTCATAGACTGTAAGCTCTTGTGTCACCTCCTCATCCCTCATAGACTGAAGCTCTTGTGTCACCCCCTATCCTCATAGACGTAAGCTCTTGTGCCACCTCCTCATCCTCTAGACTGTAAGCTCTTGTGTTCACCCCCTCATCCTCATTAGACTGTAAGCTCTTGTGTACCCCCTCTTCTCATAGATGTAAGCTCTTGGTCACCCCCTCATCCTCATAGACTGTAAGCCTCTTGTGTCAACCCTCATCCTCATAGAGTGTAGAGCTCTTGTGTCACCTCCTCATTTCATAGCTGTAATTCTTTGTCACCCCCCCATCCTCATAGACTGTAAGCTCTTGTGTACCCCCATCCTATAGACTGTAAGCTCTTGTGTCACCACCTCATCCTCATAGACTGTAAGCTCTTGTGTCACCTCCTCATCCTCATAGACTGTAGCTCTTTGTGTCCACCCCTCATCCATAGACTGTAGCTTTGTGATTGGGGCCCTCCACTCCTATTGTTTTATATGATGAACTGTTAGGGCGTGCAACACAATTCTTTTGGACACTGCATCATAAAAGTGTCCCGTGGTCCGATTGAGCAGTGTAGAATTTAGTTTTGAGTTGGGTATTGTGCAGCTGCAACACCAATGTGTCCCGGACACTTTATAAATACATGTGCAAACAGCTTGCAATGACAAGAACGTGCAAAGACAGACAAAAAACTGGTGCAGGGGCTTTAATAAATGTGGGCCACAATGTACAATTTGTTGCTGCCTGTAGATAACACACCATGTAAAATCTGCTCAGCTCCTCCTGCTCTATTACATGCTGCCTGCAGCCAGATAGTAAATGACCCCCATTGTCCTAAGGGCTCAAATCGGGTTTTTCCGGCGGGTTCCGCAAATTTTTCCGTTTTGCGCCGATTTTCCCTGAATTGCCGGCGTGCACGCGGCAGAATCGGGGCGTGGAGCTACGAAAACCCAACGGATTCGGAAAAACCGTCGTGGGACACGACGCTTACTGCACCAGGCGCCCGCTTGGTGAAGTCATTGGCATTCGAGGAAATCATGAGAGCAGCAACATCTTGTGGACATCGGGGAACTACCTTAGTGGAATCGCCGGAAGCACTGAATCCTCCACACAGAACGCGCCGCTGGATCGCGAATGGACCGGGTAAGTAAATCTGACCCACTATGTACAATCTGCTCAGCTCCTCCTGTTCTATAACATGCTGCTTACAGACAGGACACTATATGCAATCTGCTCAGCCCCTCCTGCTCTATAACCTACTACCTGCAGGTAGGACACTATGTACAATCTGCTCAACTCCTGCTCTATAGCATGCTGCCTGATAGGCAGATAGGACACTATGGGTCCAGTTTTTGTTGGACTTTGCACTAGAAAGAACGTGCAAACTGCTTGCACAGGTATTTAAGAAGTGCCTGCACCACATTCGTGTCGCACGTAACCCTTTTCTGGCGCGGCTGCACTAGTCATCATGCGATACAAATTACAAATGACCCCATATATAACATACTAACATATATAACATACTGCCTGCTTATAGGACACTATGTACAATCTGCTCAGCTCCTCCTGCTCTATAAACATACCACCTGCTTATAAGACACTATGCACCGGCTATTCAGCTCCTCCTGCTCTATAACATACCGCCTGCTTATAAGACACTATGTACCGGCTATTCAGCTCCTCCTGCTCTATAACATACCGCGGTATGTTATAGAGCAGGAGGAGCTGAATAGCCGGTACATAGTGTCTTATAAGCAGGCGGTATGTTTATAGAGCAGGAGGAGCTGAATATCCGTGTACATAGTGTCCTATAACAGCGGTATGTTACGAGAGCAGGAGGAGCTGAATAGCCGGTACATAGTGTCTTATAGCAGGCGGTATGTTATAGAGCAGAGGAGCTGAATAGCCGGTGCATAGTGTTTATAAGCAGTGGTATGTTATAGAGCGGGAGGAGCTGAGCAGATTGTACATAGTGTCCTATAAGCAGGCGGTATGCTATAGAGCAGGAGGAGCTGAGCAATTGTACATAGTGTCCTATAAGCAGGGGTGATGTTATATATGTTAGTATGTTATATATGGGGTCATTTGTAATTTGTATCGCATGTGACTATGCGCCCGCCAGAAAAGGGTTACGTGCGACACGAATGTGGTGCAGGCACTTCTTAAATACCTGTGCAAAGCATTTGCACGTTCTTTCTAGTGCAAAGTCCAACAAAACTGGACCAGTGTCCTATCTGCCTATCAGGCACGCATGCTATAGAGCAGGAGTTGACAGCGCATTGTCACTCATGTGATGCTACCTGCAGGGGCTGCAGTAGGTTATGGAGCAGGAGGGGCTGAGCGATTCTATAGTGGTCCTGTCTGAAGCAGCATGTTATAGAACAAGGAGCTGAGCGATTGTACAGTGGTAGCATTTCTACTTACCCGGTCCATTCGCGATCCAGCGGCGCGTTCTTTGTGGGAGGATTCAGGTCTTCCGGCGATTCCACTAAGGTAGTTCCCCCCCGATGTCCACAAGATGTGTGCTGCTTCTCTGAATTTCCTCGGAATGCAACTGAACTCTCACCAAGCGGCCGGCCTGGTGGCAGTAAGCCGTGTCCAGCGGTACGGTTTTTCTCTAATCCGTTGGGTTTTCGTACTCCACGCCCCCGATTCTGCCGTAGTGCACGCCGGGCACCATTGAAAATCGGCGCAATAACGGAAAAATTTGCTGACCCGGGAAAAACCCATTAGCCTTAGGACAATGGGTGGTCATTTACTATCGGCCTGCAGGCAGCATGTAATGAGCAGGAGAGCTGAGCACGATTTTTACATGTGTGTTATCTACAGGCAGAGCAACAAATTGTACATTGTGGCCCAATTTATTAAAAGCCCCTGCACCAGTTTTTTGTCTGTCTTTGCACGTTCTTGTCATTGCAAGGCTCTGTTGCACCATGTATTTATAAGTGTCCGGGACACATTGGTGTTGCATGCGCACATACCCAACTCAAAACTAAATTCTACACTGCTCAATCGGACCACGGGGACACTTTTTATGATGCAGTGTCCAAAAGAATTGTGTTGCACGCCCTATGTTAAGTTCACCAAAAAGAAGTTGGTGCGCTCTGTTTGCACTGCACACTCACAGAATGTTATAGTAATGATGTTTAAGGTCGGACATTGACAATTTTAGACCTGTCAGATCTCTGGTATTTTTTCCATTTGACCTCCCTAGAAGCAGTTATCGGTAATGATTAAGTATAGGGGTCTCTCATTCCTGACCCCCTCGGAGATGTTTAGAGTAACACTAATTCCTTTAAATATTATTTTAGCAGTAGATCAGAGAAGGGAATGTACAGAAGACGAGCCGAATGTTCCACAAAAGCTCTTTTCATCTTAGAAGGAGAGGAGTCTTTCAACTATAGATTTCCTAAGCCCAAAGTATGAGAGAACTGCCATTGACCTCCTAATTGTCAAGTTCAGGGAAAAGCCTTTCTATCTTTTTGTCACCTAAATATGAACTTTAGGAGCGCAGTCCACATGCATTACACAAGCTTTTTGGGAGTATAATTTTATTTTTGCAGTGGAGGACTCAATGTTCTATGGTTTCCATCTGTAAAATTGACCTGTCCTATGGATAGGGTCATTAAACATTTCGGTTATGAAATCTACATGTACACCCAATTTGTATTACTTAGTTCAGTTAGAACAATGTAATGCTTCATTCTCCTCCGGGGGTGCTGTCAGGGAAATCAAACAATTGCTACTCTTCTTAATAATAATAATTTCTTTATTTATATAGCGCACACAGATTATGCAGCGCTGTACAAGCTTGCCAGATCAGTTCCTGTCCCAATGGGGCTCACATCTAATCAACCTACCAGTATGTTTGGAGTGTGGGAGGAACGCCGGAGGACCCGGAGCAAAACGACACAAACACAGAGAGAAAATACAAACTCTTTACTTGAACTCAAGTCCCCAGCGCTGCAAACTGTAATGCTAACCACTAAGCCACCATGCTGCCCCTAAAAAGAGTTCATTTCTGTAGAGCCCCCACTCCCTGACTCAAGTGAGAGGGTAAGAATTTTGCACTTTTTAATAAGCTCTAACCACGCCCACTTGTCAACGTGTTAAGCATTCCAGCAGCGTTGGGTATCACTGACAAGAACAGCAATGACTTGAAAAAAAAAGGAGTAATTTACTTGCCAGTCGCTAGTCCCTGCCACTTGTTCATGCTCTCGTGCTGTAAACGCAGGCAATCATTCAGAAAATTGGTTTCTAAAATTCCAGGTTTTTTTTTTTTTTTTTATAGAGAGAAATGTGAAGATAATTATTTTTCTACTGTATGATTGGATAAGTCTTTGTGTAGCTTCAATGTGCCGCAGCGGGAGAGGCGGCTCCAGCAGGGTGACAGATTAGGAGGGGGGGGGGCGGGGCTCTTCTATTCACACCTGGAGTATTTTACAGAACGTATTTGTTTCTAGTACAAAGATAAGTAAGAAATCAATTATTTGGAACTGTCTGCAAAGCGCCAGCCCATCGCTGCCAATACCCTCCGGGATGTATATATAGAAATATACAGCAAGAGGGGGGGGGGGGCACATGTTAGATCTCTCTTGTTCTAGTGCATTAACTCCCAGCATTCCCCTGAATAAAAACTGGTAGAGTCATTAACTCCATGTGGGGGGAACCAGTCACTTCACACCTCAGCAGATCCGTGGCACCGATGGTTTTCAGAGATTCCCTCCAGTAAACACAAAAAAATATGCCCATAACTTCATATGCAGTTACAGAATGATGGTCCTCCCCTGCCAGATACAGGTAAACACCCAATCTATCCAGGAGGCTTCAAATGAGGAGAAACGCGGGTCATGTCCGGTCTCTGAAAGACTCCTGGAAATCCGGATGGGTCCGATGGCAACAGAACGTATTCTATACCCTTCCATTGAAAAGTTATGACACTGATCCCAGGTCCTGGATTTGTCAAGCTGAAGGTTGTTCTAGAACCCAACCAGGGATGGGTGGGGTGTCCTACATCTCCAATAATAAGTCATCTCTTTGCTCTCTTTGGGGGGAATTTATTATAAGATCACAACATCAAGTAGGCAATAGAAGTCGTCAGGTGCTGGCATCCCCATTCCCCAGGGTGCAGCCACCAGCCACTGAGCCGCAGGCAGCACCCTCCTTCATCAAAAATGGGGTCAGTAGCAGTGGCGCAGTTTAAAGTACGGACCCTGACTCTAAAAATGGTGTCTCTTCGTCTACACCTAAGGTCAGCATGTGGTGTAGGAACACTGCGCCGGAGAAGACCACTTACTAAAAAATAACCTTATAATATTACTATACTGGATGGGGCAGAGGGGCGCTGTTTAGGTTCCCCCCGCCTTTCCCCATTGGTATAGCACGAGGTAACTGACTTTCATTGGATTGCTTAGACTAGATATTTTATTAACCTGCTTTTTCTTTTTTTCTTGATTCACAAATCCACGTAGGTTATATATATATATACACTACCTGGGTTGGCTTCTGGCCAAAACATTAATCCCGATATTCATGGGGCTTATATCAAACGAAAGCCGTTTAGGATTGTGGCACAGTGTTGTGCCATACCAGAGGTTGTGTGGTCTACTCTATCTCGCTTCCTTTCGCCTACGCACACATTTCAGGTGAACATCATTATAAAACAATAATTAATCGACCCTCTGAACCCTAAGGGGTCTGGAACTGACACCCTCCATATAATAGTCACTGTGTAACTGTATTAAAAGTCAACAGCAGCTAACAGTACTCCCGAATTCCTGTCTTTTTTCCAACCAGGGCTCTTGGAGTCACACAGACTAAACAGCTGGAATACAGTTTAGTGAAGGATCAGAAAGAAGGAGGATCTGCCCCATAACTATTACTCCCAGGGTCAAAAGAATCAGCACAGTCATATATATGCGACCAGTGACCTGCACTAATGTTGGATAAAGCAGTTGAGATTTTAAAAAAACTCACTATTTATTCTTATATAAGACAATTGGAGAGCAGTACAACAAGTACAGATCGGGAATAAACCACTTGGGGGAGAGAGAATCCTATTGTTATATGTTTTTCTCTCCTCCTCCCTCACTCGGAGCCTCAGCAGACAGAAAGAGTAGAACTGATCTGTACTAATGTGAAAAAAAAAAAGCACTTGGGTCGAGATAGAAACTTACTATTATCTCCAGCTGCCTCTGTCTGTGTCTTTCATCGTGTTCACTCAAACATCCGAGGTTTATATATTAAAAAGATGTACTGTTGTTGGATAAACCACTTGGGGTATTATAGAAACTTACTATTTTTTCCAGCAGCTCTGTCTGTGGCTGTGTCTCTCCCCCTCACGCGGAGAATCAGCAGACAGAAGAGTAGAACGGATCTGTACTATGGTGAAAAAAGCACTTGGGTCGAGATAAAACTACTATTATCTCCAGCCGCCTGTACTGTATTTGTCACTCAAAAGCATCCGCAGGATTATATAGGACATAAAAAATGTACTGTTGTGGTAAACCACTTGATAGAAAACTTACTATTTTTTTCCTAGGCAGCCTCTGTCTGTTCCTGTTCTCCTCCCTCACTCAGATGCATCAGCAGACATTATAGAGAAGATACCACGCCTGTACTATGTTAATAAACACTTGGGTGGTGATATAAACATACTATTCTCTCTAGAACATATGTTTCCTCCCCCACCAGAACATTATAGGATTATTGATTAGATTTAGAAGTACTAATGTGCATAAGCCCTTGGGTGAGACAGAAACTATTTTCCCCAGCAGCCTTTGTCTGTCTCTAACCACTCAAAAGCAGATCATACAGAACGTTATGAAGATTACTGAGGTGATTAAAGCAATTGGGGTGATATAGAAACTTACTTTAAGCAGCATCTCTTTTTCTCTTTTTAAGCTCCTTCAACTTCTCCTCTCTATAAACCCTCTTGATACATCTTCATTCCGCAGAGACTATAAGTAAATATCCATTTACTAGTGGGGGGGAGACCTAAACTGGAGAACAATTACCGGTACAACGCTACATGTATCTACATGTACTGATTTCCTGAAAAGTTACTGATCATGGGAAACCTGTAGGAACAAAGTTTATCCTCAATGTCGGGCTGAGATAACTCTGAGGCAACCAGATGATGTCTGGTGCCTTCATATCCATGATGGACTGAAAATCCAAAACATTACTAATAAATTTATAATCAATACTGTGTGGGGCAGATTTACTTACCCGGTCCATTCGCATCCAGCGGCGCCTTCTCTGCGGTGGATTCGGGTCCGCCGGATTCACTAAGGTAGATCCCCCAACGTCCATACCAGGTGGTGCTGCTGCGCTGAAGTTCCCCGGGCCTGCCAGCAAATGCACTCAAGTTCACCGGCCTATACCTGGTGAGGTAAGTACATCTCGCAACACTTTTTTTTTTTTTTTTTTAAATGCAGCAGTGTTTCCAAATTCGTCGGGTTTTGTTCGCCACCCCCCCCCCCCCCCGATTTCGTTGCGTGCATGCCAGCACCGATGCGCCACAATCCCTATCGCGTTGCGCCAATTCCCGAGGCAATTCATGGAAATCGTCGCAAATCGGAAATATTCGGGTAACAATCGGGAAAACAACGCGAATCGGGCCCTAGTAAATACCCCATTGTGTCTCGTTTTCATCATTCCTTTCTGGTCTCACAAAATGAGTTGTTCTTCTGATTCTGGTCCACCCAGGAGGACCTTCAGGTTCTCTAGTGTGTGCCACCCAAACCCGGCCAATCTGGGTCTATGCCAACAGAACTTCTATGTAAGTTCCCTGAAATTTCGGTAAGAAGAAGATCTATTTTCCACATCACATGATGTAATTTGAGGACAACGCTTTGGAGACTTCTTTGATATTCACTTGAGGAGCAATTTCACAGCTTCTAGAGAAGATCTGGCAGAACTTTGTGACCTCCCTTGTTTCCCTTTAATTGCCCGGGCCTAAATTATTGGCTCCGTGTCCCCAGCTGTGAATGAAAATTGTGGGAATTGAACATCTCCGACTGTGTTTGTTTCTTCATGAAAGATCTGATCTCTTCCCATACATAATCACGTTCCTCTCCTGTACAGATCATAGTTGCTTGCTCAAAGCAACATCATCCTCTCTCTGTACAGCCCGTCTACCCTCTCCGCCAGGGGACCTTTGTGTGAATTGGCGTCTTTTCATGCGGACCCTATAAAAGTCTCACCGGTGGCCAAAGTACTTTAATTCTTAAGAGTCGGGGTCTGATCCATCTCCACCGAGGCGTCCTTGTCATCGTACACCAGGGAAATTGTCACTGTATGAACTGGAAAATCGCTGTATCACGGCTGCAGCAGGGGGAGGATTATTGGCAGATTTTGCAGAAAAGTAGCATTTTTGTTGTAGCAGTTAATCGAGTATAGAAAAACAGACTACTTCTTACACAACAGCGCCTCTCCAATCTGCATGTTGGCGGTGGTATTTGCACATATGGTAACATCAAATCTTCCAGTTCATAGACATCCGCCTTTTAGGGGTTTTTTGTCCAAAAATTCACTTCTCTCCATTCTTTTAATTATATAGCGCACACGATTACCAGCGCTGCACAAAGCATGTCAGGATTGGTCCCTGTCCCCGTGGGGCTCACAATCTAATCAACCTACCAGTCGTTTGAGTTGTGGGTAGGAAACCGGAGTAAACCGCGAGGAAACCCACACAAACACGGGAGAAATACAAACCTTTTGCCAGATTTGACATAGGTGTGGATTCAAACCCAGGACTCCAGTTCTGCAAGGGCAGAGTGCTACTCACTCATCCACCGTTGCCGCCTATAATAGTAAGTTAAGAAATTGTCAGGTGCCAAACCTTAGGGACCCAATAATCAGGGACTACAATCTATCTGCAATGCCGAACCTGCCTCCACTATGGGCTCAACCAGACCTATCGCTGAGGGTTCAAGAGACGGACCATCTTGATCTAAAATGTATAACCCGGTAACCTTTTTCAAGTAGATTATTTTTTGCACTGAAGGCTTGTTTTTGCAGGACGAGTTGTATTTGTTGTAAACATATATTTAAAAGGGTTATATCCAACATTGTATGATCATTTATAAATAATTTGTAGGAATCCCAACTATTAAGAACCTGTCTCTTCACTAAAATGGTGGGAGGGGAGAACCAAGATTTACCAAAGTGTTTGAATAGGACAATAGTCCACATGCAGAAACTCTCTCAGTCATAGTCTATGGCAAGTGACTGTCTCATCCTCTGTGGCTTTCCAATGTGTTTTAGCATTTCTGTATTATATATCATTTTTTGTGAATAAGTTCTAACTATTCCTTCAGTGAGCAGTCAATGAAAGCATGAATCTATCTTTCTTTTTTTGTTTTTTTTTTTTGTGTTTACAAGGTTCTACTTCATCACTATCCACGACAAAGGACACATCGCTAACATGCTGAACTCTTGGCCAGAAGATGATATAAAGGTATATTGTATAAAATCTTCAATCAGATATGATTGTTCTTGTTCAAATGACCAGTATTATAGTAGTTATATTCTTGTACATAGGGGCAGTATATAGTAGTTATCTTCTGGTACATAGGGGGCAGTATTATAGTTAGTTATATTCTTGTACATAGGGGCGGTATTATACTATGTTCTGTACATAGGGGCGTAATAGTATTTCTTGGACCATAGGGGGCAGTATTATAGTAGTTATATCTTGTACATAGGGGGCATATTAAGTCGTATATATTCTTTTACATAGGGGCAGGTATCTATGTAGATATTCTCGTACTAGGGGGATCAGTATTTAGTGTTAATCCGTGTACATAGGGGGCAGTATATAGTAGTATTGCTTGTAACAGGAGGGGCAGTATTATAGTAGTATAATTCCTTGAACATAGGGGGCAGTATTTGAGAGTACTATTTCTTCGACATAGGGGCAGTATTATAGTATGTTATATTCCTGTACATAGGGGGAGTATTATAGTAGTTATATTCATACCTGGGGAGTGTATAATTCTACATGGGCAGTACATATTATAGTTATGTGTGAATATTCTTGTACATAGGGGCAGGTATTAGTATTCGTAAAGTGTATCAGTAGATAGTATTTCTTGTACTAGGGGGGGCAGTATTATTGAGTTTATCAGCTTGTACAAGGGGGCAGTATTATATAGTATTTTCCCTGTACATAGGGGGCAGTATTATAGTAGTTATATTATTGTACATAGGGGCATATTATAGTAGTATATCTTGTACGATAGGGGGCATGAGTTTATAGTCAAAGTTCTTATCATAGGTAGTTGTATTTGACTTCTACATAGGGGCAGTATATAGTAGTTTATATCGTGTACATAAGGGGCAGTTTATAGTAGTTATATTCTTGTACATAGAGGGCAGTAATAGTATTATAGTCCTAGGCATTAATTTGTATCTTTTGTACATAGGAGGGCAGTATTAGATTAGTTATTATTTCAAGTATAGTAGGTTTTCTTAGTACATAGGGGCAGTATTTAGTAGGATATTCTTGTACATAGGAGGCAATATATAGTAGTTATATTCTTGTACATAGGAGGCAGATTTAATAGTAGTTATATTTTTGCACTAGGGGGCGGATTATAGTATTATGATTCCTGCAATAGGGGCAGTATATGTAGTTAATTCTGTACTAGGGTGCGAGCATTATAGATACGTAGATTATATTCTGTACATAGGGGAATATAGTAGATTTTATTCTTGTACATAGGGGCAGGCAGTATTAGTAGTTATATTCTTGTACATAGGGGGCATGTATTATATTAGTGTATTCTATGTACATAGGGGGCAGTATTATATAGTTATATTCTTTGTACTAGGGGGCAAGTAATTATAGTAGTTATATTCTTGTACATTAGGCAAGTATTATAGTAGTTTATATCTTGTTACACTAGGGGGCAGTATTAGTATATGTATTATATCTTTTACATAGGGGCAGTATTGAGTAGTAATACTTCTTGTACATAGGGGGCAGTATTATAGTAGTTAGATTCTTGTATAGGTGGCAAGTATTATAGTAGTTATATTCCTGTACATAGGGGGCGTTACTTATAGTAGTTATAATTCTTGTTAACATAGGGGGCAGTATTATATGTAGTTATATTCTTGTACATAGGGGGCAGAAGATATTTATAGGAGTAATATATTATCCTTGTACATAGGGGCAGTGATTATAGTAGTTATATATACTGCTTGTAACATAGGGGCTTATTATAGTAGTTTATTCTTGTAATAGAGGGCAGTTTATATGTAGTTATATTCTGTCAGAAGTAGATAGAGTATCCTGTGGGAGCAGTATTATAGAGTTATTCGTTGTAGATGGGCAGCGTAAGGTTATAGTAGGTATATTCCTGCACATAGGGGGAGCAATGAGCTAGTTATATTGTAGCTAGGGAAAACACGTATTAAGTATTCTTGTACATAGGGGCAGTATTATAGTGTTATATTCTTGTACATAGGGGGCCAGTATTAAGTAGTTATATTCTTGGGACATAGCGGGGGCAGTATGTATAGATGAGTTATTCTTTGTACATAGGGGGAGAAGTTTATATCTACATGGCTATTATAGTAGGTTTATACTTGGTACATAGGGCCAGATTATAGTAGTTTACATATCTGGTACTAGGGGCAGTATTAGAGTTTATATTCTTGTACATAGAGCAGTATGATAGTAGTTTATTCTTGTACATAGGGAGAGAATAAAGGGCATTAATTATGGTAGTTATTTTGTACCATAGGTTGGCGTATTAAGTTAGATATTCTTGTACATAGGGGCAGTATTTAGTTTAAATATTTCTGTACATAGGGGGGCAGTATTATGTGAGCAGATATGTTTATAATCTTGTACATAGGGGGGCAGTATTATAGTGAGTTAATTCCTGTACATAGGGGGCAAGTATTATGTAGGTATTTCTTGTACATAGGGTAACAGTATTACAGTAGTTATATTCATTGCTACATAGGGGGCATATTATAGTTAAGTTATATTCTGTACATAGGGCGGCAGTATTATGTAGTTAGTATTCTTGTACATAGGTGGGCAGGTATTATAGTAGTTATATTCGTTTACTTAGGGGGCAGTATATAGGTAGTTATATTCTTGTACTTAGGGGGCAGTATTATGTAGTTGTATCTTGACATAGGGGCAGTATTATAGTATTATATTACTGTACTCAGGTGGCAGTATTATAGTAGTTATATTCCTGTAACATAGGGAGCATATTATAGTAGTATATTTCTTGACATGGGGGCCAGTATTATAGTCAGATATAATCTTTACATAGGGGCAGTTATAGTCTCTCATTCTTGTTACATGAGGGGCGTATTATAGTAGTTCTATCTTGTACGTATGGCAGGATTATAGTAGTTTATATCTTGTACATAGGGGGAGTATTATGGTAGTGATATTCTGTACATTAGGGGGCAGTAGTTATAGTAGTTATATTCTGTACATAGGAGCATATTCGAGTGTTATAATTTTCCCTTTTTTGGTTACATAGGGGGGCAGTATTATAGTAGTTTATTCCTGTTACATAGGGGGCATGTGTAGGTATGTAAGTTATATTCCGCTACATAGGGCGAGTTTGAGGTTATTGTATATGAGCATATTGAGTTATATTATTTACATAGGGGCAGTATAGTAGTAGTTATTTCTGTACATAGGGGCAGTATTAAATTAGTTAATTTCTTGTACATAGGGGCAGTATGTATGTAGTTAATCTTGAACACGGTTATTATAGTTGCTTATAATTACTTTACTAGGGGGCAGTCACTTAAGTAGTTTATTCTTGTACTTAGGGGGCAGTAGTTATAGTAGTGTGTAGTTCTGTACAGGGGCTAGTATTATGTAGTTATATCTCTGTAACATAGGGCAGATTATAGTATTTATATCCCTGTACATAGGGAAGCAGTAATTATACGAGTTATCTTCTTGTACATAGGGGAGCATATTAAGTAGTTTTCTTCGTGTACATAGGGGGCAATATAATATAGATATATTTTGTGAACATAGTGGGCATTGTATAAGTAGTTCATTCTTGACATAAGTGGGCAGTATTAAGAGTTTATTCCGTACATAGGGGGCGGTATGTACTAGTAGTTTATATTGTACATAGGGACAGTAAGTATCCATATTCCAAGAACATTTTACTTTCTTTCCTAATCCTGACAACTGGATCACACAAGGTCTTCTGTGCAAGCGGTATATCCGCCTCACATGCGTGAGAGTTGTGTTCTTTGCCGTATAACGGATGAGGTGACATCAGACCTTTTCGAGAGAATGTAACACTGTTCTCACTTGTTTGAATATTCACAATAGAAAAGCTTCAAAATAATGAGTGACGGAAATAAATACGTATCGCCCTTGTAAGGTAAAAAATCTCCTGTAATGGCGGCTTACTGCCTGGATTAATAAGGATTCTGTCCGGCATGTCAGAAAGTTAACCTCTAATAATCTTGTATCAGCAGCATTTGGCTATTGTAATGCGTAACAATAATAAGTGCGCGTCGCTCAAGGAATGAAAGATCCTTAATCTAGTCTCTCTCTATATCCGTCTGCGGTTCAACCTTCTCTATAAAATTTGTGACAAGCAGAACTTGTGTAGAGTTTGAGTCAACTTTTTAAACTTATCTGGCCCAAAACGGCGCCCCACGAAAACAATGTAAACTTTTAACGCTTTCATGTACCAGCACAATAAAAAAATTCCTCTTGATATCTCTAAATTAGTTTCACATATATCTGTTCTTATATGTAACATCTCCCCCACTGGGCGAGCCTTTTCTTGTAGCCTGGAGCAGTCGTGGGACCAGAATAATGGAGTGGCTGGCGGGTTGACGGCCTAGGAGCACTGACTGCACCACGTGCTTGGATATGGAACCGGAGGGCGTCTAAGCGCCTGCAGTCTCACAGGTGGTGATTGGGCAAGAATATATAAGGCAGAAGGCTGATGTCCTGGTTCTCCCTGGGGCAAACCCCTTAGTGTCCTGTAGTATGAGTCCTGGGTAATGGATGGGGAAAGCCCGTGGTGATAACAGCGTTCCGAGATCAGACAGAGGCAACATGTGCAAACAACGTTCGTGGCTCTTTATGAACAAGAGTCAGGCAATGGCCAAAACTGTCTTCTGGAGATTCGGATTACTGGAGTAGTCATGGAGAGGGTCCTCAGGATAGTGCCACCACTGATGCTAGATGCAGTCTGGATGGAGCTGTGTCCAACGTGGAAGCTGCAGCTCTGATTCTCCTACGCTGGTCCTGCGGATGTAGTAAGGGTCAATTACTGATGGTGGACGTTAATGAACCGGCATTAAGATCTATGTTGTGAGAATCTTTAAATCAACAAGGATATACAAATCTGAATGTGGAAATCTGAGACAATTCTTAGTCTCTGTGATACGTTAAAGACCACAATTGGAAAAACTTTTCTTTCTCAATTATGATTACTTTCAAGATGGCGGGCCCATGTTTCAGCGTTAGCTCAATTTGATATATTTATCAATTTCATTGTTTTTCTCCTCTATTAGTTTTTTTTACATTAAAAGGAGTCAAGATTATTCAGTATTTAGGTTCAGCAGTATGGTTTTCCTGGCAGATGTTTTTTGTAAAAAAAAAAACAACACAAAAAAACTAAAAAAACCATTTGTAATAGTGCGGATCATGATTTTTAACTAGCCTGCCAGTACAAGCTCCGCAATCCGAATTATTGGTAATGTCGCGCGATCCGCCTCCTCATCTCCCCGGGTAAGAACTCAATGCATTTGCTTGAAGTCTAGCGCTGAGATTTAAGATGTTTCATCAAAAGGTCTCTATCTCTTATTGAAATAGGAACTCATTGTGCTACAAGGGCGAGATTGTTGGAAAAAAAACTGCAGGTGCGATGGCCAAATTTTCCTTTTGCAGTGATTACACTAAGAGGGTTAGATGGCCTGGCCTACCCTAAGTGTAGGATAAAAGTCCTGCAGCTGGTGACCCTCCATACTCTTATAGCAGTGTGGTTTCTCAACCTGTGGGTGCGGAGACCCCAGCCAGGGGTCGAACGACCAAAACCGGGGTCGCCTCAAATCCATCGGAGCCGCATTTACAGTTTTTTTAGTGCGAGTTGCATGTTGTGGGCACCACAGCATAGGAACCTGTATTGCGGGCTCACGCATAAAAATAGTTGAGAACACGCTTATAGTAACAGTCATAGATAGTATAATCACTGGCTCCTGCATACCAGCACGATAAGGCAAATCAGAGACCCCACCCATTAGTCAAGTTAGAGGCCCTATCTGTGGATACTTGTTTCCGGAGATACCGCCTCTCTTTTAAAGGAAATCTACCATCATAAATCCGTCATGAAAACCAGGGACATTACTCATAAACCAGCCACCGTGACGCAGTAACGTCTTATAATCTATGGCCCCCCCACCTTCTAAAATCAACTTAATAAAATAAAAGGTTGCAAAAAAATGAGCCAGAAGGGCTCTGGGCGTTTATCAGAGCCCCTGCGGTGCTACAGCTTCACAGGCTGTTACATTGTGCCAAACCTCCCCTGCTCCTTTTTTCGCCCGGATATAAATTCACACAGACAGGGGAGGGTAGTAGAATGCTCCTGCACGCGGCAGTGCATGAGAGGCGCCCTGTAGATAACCCCTGAGCCCTTGAGGTCTTGCAGTGCACCTTTAAAGTCGATTTTAGAAGGAAGGAGGATACGAATATATGAAGATCACCCCGTCAAGTGGCTGGATCTGACGAGTACTATCCTGGAATTTACTTAAACAGCCCCCACCAGCTGATAATGCCTCTTCAAGGGCCCTATACAGTATAATAACAGTTTGACCCTCACTGGCATGACCCCCTATGCGCCACCTCCCCTTCCTTGTGACCCAACAGATTCTATATATTCCCCCACCCCACACTTAATGCCCCTCGTTTGATGGAAAAGTAGTATTACACTTAAAAAATCGCCACAGTAGGACTCTAGTATGGCCCAAAGATATGTATATATCACTTGTGTTACCTTGTATGGGCAGGCGATTGTGGTGACGGATGGTGACGCAGTCCTAGGACTCGATGACCTCGGGGGTTGACGGTATGGGGATACCCGTGGGGAAGACTAGCCCTCTAACGCCTTGTGGGGGTCCATCCCCAGCAATGTCTGCCGGTGATGCTGGTACGTGGGCACGGACAATGAAGGTAAGAGATTTTTGTGACCGCCATGATCCGGGGTACTATCTTTAACAAATTTGACAGATTTTCAAGTCCTACTGGAAATTTCTGGATGTCAAAAATAAAACAAAGTTCAGATTAATTAAGCAGGGGCGGGGCTTGATTGAAGCTGGGGCAGGACGGTTATAAAGGGGATTTACTATTTAAAATGATGATTTTTCGTTGATGACGTCTAATAAAATACGAACATAAAATCTAGTTCTGCCACTTCATCAGTCTATTGAGATGGAGTGTGACCAATCTGAGCACAGGTGCTATAGTCATAAGTCATACAGTGTGCACTCTGCTCACTTTAAGCAGGGGGGACCAGCGCTTCCTCTACACCAGGTCTCCCTTCTGTTGTGAGAAACAGATACATCTCTGAGACAGGGGCGTAAACTAGGAGAGGCGCATGATGCCCACACAGACTTCTGAATGGCGGGCCCCCCCTTAGAAAATAAACATGAATACACACAACCAGGGTTTATACAATGCAAAGCAACAACGATACTTATAGAACTCGCTTACACACACAGTTATACACGCTGGTGCGCACACATTTATGAGATTCTAATACTTCATATGCACTCGTGACTACAGTGTATACACATCGTTATACACACATTTATAAATCCATACAGTATAACACTACCATATATGCACATGTATACAGTATTAAAACACCACCAGTTACACACACACTACAGCATAAAACAACATACTGTAAATACAGTATTATACAGCACTTACATACACACACATGACATACAGTACATACAAGACATAAGATATAAACACACATAAGCAATATATACCATGCTTGCACATAGACAACATAATCACATATATACCCTTATATAGACAACGATATGCACACACTACATGACAGTACCATAATACAAACCTACAGGACTATATTTACACACACCCATAAACTAATACACCATATTAAAACAGAACCCCATCACATACACACTTAAACAAATATTTACACCCTACTCATATATACCAAAATGCCTACATCATCCACCACTACAGGTAAATACACAAATTATACATCAATACACACGACCAGCTACATTACCATATATACCCATCTATACACACATGCACATACAACACAGCAATATCACACATCACGTACACTCAAGCATACACAACATCATTCATGTATACACTTCCATACAGCCTATGAGTATAGATACGGGGGAAGTTGTAGTTGCCCACATCGTGGGCGCCTTCACAACAGCGGGCATCTCGGAACCACCAAGGACCCCCACTGAGAAGCAGAGTGAGCTGGTAAGTAACCCCATATCAGGTAGTCGGTGACTTAGAATCAGATTGTGTAGTCATACACGACTGGCCGCAGTTCCGGATATGACTGTGTAGGAGTAGGAGTGTGCCGGACAGGGGGGGTTAAGCAATTTATATTTTTCTGTTTGTCAGACCCTGCCTGGAAACTACCCCCTTAATCATCGGACTGAAGCATATAAACGGGTTCGTGTTTCGGAGGGAAACACCTACGCGAGCACTGTATCGATGAGTTCATGCAGGCCGTGCACACAGTGAGTGGGGCATCCGCGCATATTGTTGATTTTATGTTCTTCCAGGCCTGAAATAGTGTTTTGGGCTTATTTTTAGTAGTTGGAAGCGTTGTTACACCTCATTTTATATGATCATCCCCAAGGGTCACAGAGAACCTGAGAGTGAAGGGTCGACACGTGCCTTTCTCGACTTTAGGTACGCGCTTGCCTATCTGTGATCATCGTATGAATGGCATTAGGGCAGAGGGCACATATAACAACCCCGTTCTTGTATCCATCGGGGTGTTCACTACTCACAACGTATACTTGTCTTATTGAATGAGCCCCTTTAAGAGTCGGAAAAGTCATGTACACCGCTCGTCACTTTTACAGGGGGGACGTAAAGATTTGCTATCAAACCTTTATTATCTCATAAGGAACTTAAAGATTTGGCCACATGACCCCGGTATCCTCTGCATGAGTGCTCGCTCGGCGTGGGATGTTGACAGCTGGTGGGGCTTAAAGGAATCCACCACCGTGAGAAGGATTGTAACACAGCACCTGCACAAACTGGCGTGGTCCCCTCTGGCAAGGATCTGCTTCTTCTTTTTAACTTCTTATGCCCTGGTTTTTGAACAAAAAAGAGGTCTATTAGTGCAAATGGAGCCTGGAGGGGCTGAGGGCCTCACTTAGGTGGTTAATAGGAGACTGAGCCCCTCAGGCTATTTACATAATTTTTGAAGACGTTTTTGTCTTCGTAAAAACACAGGGCTAAGAAGCGAAAAGAGCAGAACATCCTGGCAAATGAGGGCGCCATCCCCAGTATGTCAGTGTGCTTGGTTTACAATCCTTCTCCTGTGGTAGATTCCTTTTCGAAAAGTTCAAGAAGTATGTGATTCATGAAGGTTAATATCTCAGCCTCTCCGTCAGTGGTTTGGCAACGCTTGTGGTTGTTTCACACAATTTTCACTGGGCGAAATCTCAATTTCGTCTACCCTACGCCGTCGATCAAATGGACACTCAATGGTAAACTACATTCTGCTAGACTTTCCCGTGGGGCCGCTGGGTTTTTGTAAGGTAACAAGTTGACAGCAACCACAAAAAGAGGGAGAACTCTGGTGTCAGGCGGGTTCCCAACGTTGGATGAAGATCTCCGATTGTGTTATTTTCCTGTTTCAATTATGAGAACGATGGAAAACAGCGCCGCGGAGATCTGCGCGTTCACCACATTGTACGCCTGACAGACGTGCCGGGAGACATCAGTCGGGCCATCTGTTATCTCACATTATCCTCAGGCAGAGGAAATTGCCTACTCCCCCGTATAGGGCCTCCAAAATATCCAGGACTGCAGAACATGGTAGAGTGTGGTGGGGGCGGATCAGGCGGTAGCTATTGAATCCGGTATATGGGAATGTGTATCTGTTAAAACTACCGCATATTTATGAAACTACCTTATATTGGGCATTACTAAATGTAAATGGCGAATTGGACACCAGGGATCTAGCGGGATTTGATACTCATTGGCTTTCCCAACACCAAATTTAGGGCCTCATCTAGCGCTCAGACATCCCTGTGTCATTCCTCATAAAAAACAGATATTCATCTCAGAGAAGCCGCGGTACAATAATGCAGTATCTAGAAATAGGGCATTACATGTGGCAGATTGTTATTTCTATAGCGGTAAATGCATTTTGTGATTAGATGTATCCATGTGGACCCTCCTTCTGAGGATAAGCAGCTATCGGCTTATTGGACTGCATCCCAGAGTTCTGACCGATGATGGCGACCTTAGAGCCGAGGTCCCCAGCGCGAACCCAAAACCCCCCCTCTAGTTATCCGCACGGGGCCACCAAAATAAAGCAGTAACTATTGCCCTGTGCACAACGTTCAATCAGAGGGCCTCCTGAGGACAAGCACGACACAGGTAAAAGATGGAAAATTTCAGCATTAGGCTGCCTCCAGTTTGCCCCTGGTACACAGAGAATGCTGGGGGGCGTGGTCTGGTGTGCTGGGGCGAGGGCCCGGTCCCCCAAAAGGGCTCTGAGCCGGCCGCGGGCACCCTTCCATAGTGCGCCACCACGGGGCAGACGAGCACCCCTGCTATAGGACACTATGTCCGATATTCGATTCCTCTATTGCATGCCGGCCTGCCGTTTGGCCTGTGGTTTTCAGCCATGACAGGTCTGACTTATTGCTCATTTTTATAACGACCACTTTATAAAACTTTTTTTCTGTGATGAAAGAAAATTGAAGCGCCGGTGCCGACAGCGGTGTCTTGTGAGATCCTTCCGCTGTAACCACTGTAAAACATTTCCTAAATAGGGCAGGCGATGGAGACCACGTTGGTAGCCCAGCGAGACAAAGCCACATTGACGAGCGCTAGAGCCGGAAACAGGCCGCCGATACTTACTGGCAAAATTGTCTTCCACCTCCAATATCAACAAGATGATATACTAAACTTCTGACAGATTATTTTACTCTTATAATAATAAAATAGGAGGTTGTGCGTACCCTGTATCGCTGATGATAAGAACTGCACTCTGTAATAAAACATATGGGGGTCATTTACTAAGGGCCCGATTCGCGTTTCACCCCGACATGTTAGCCGAATATATTCACGATATGGGGCGATTTTTCCTGTATTGCCCCGGGATTTGGGCAGACACGCGCGGATATGTGGTGGAGCGATCGCGCCCCGGCAAGACGGACGGAAATCTGGGGGCGTGGCAACGAAAACCGCAGAGATTAGAAGAAAACCCCCGCATTTTAAAAAAAAAAAAAAAAAAAGTGTTGCGGAGCTTGCACTTACCTTCACTAGGAATAGGCCGGTTGTATTGAGTGCGTTCCGATACATCTTCAGAGCAGCAGCAGCGTCACCTGGTGGACGTCGGAGGAGGAACTGCCTAATGAATCCCGGCCGAACCCGAATCCAGCCAGAACGAACGCGCCGCTGGATCGCGATGGGCTGGTAAGAATCTGCCCATTATATATGAGAATATACAAATTCCAACCAAAATATTCCCTATTTTAAAGGGAAACCTTGCCTTTTGTTAGACATTTCTTTATTTATGGAAAATCAAGTTATAAAACGAGGTTCGCTTACCAGACGGGGCTCTTTACCGAAACCTTTACACTTTAATTAAATATCCCTAAAAGTAGGTGAAGATGGCCAACTGATCTACATCTAAGTGGCTTTTTATAAAGTTACCATTTGATAAACTAGGACGTATACATCTTGGTCCCCCCCTGCCATCCTCATTAGACTGTTAAGCTCCTTGTTGTCACCCCACCTATCCTCATAGACTGTAAGCTCTTGTGCACCCCTCATCTCATAGACGTAACTCTTGTGTCACCCTCATTCTCATATAGACTGTAAGCTCTGGTGTCCCACCTATCTCGTAGTCTGTCGCTAAGTGTCCCCCCTCATCCTCATAGACTGTAAGCTCTTGTGTCAACTCCTCACCTCACCCATAGACTGTAAGCTCTTGTGTCACCCTCATCCCTCATAGACTGGAAGCTTTGTGTCACCCCCTAACCTCATAGACGTAAGTCTTGTGCACCTCTCATCCTATAGACTGTAAGCTCTTGTGTCACCCCTCATCTCATTAGACGTAGTAAGCTCTTGTGACCCCCTCTTCTCTAGAATGTAAGCAGCTATTTGGTCCACCCCCCTCATCTAATAGACTGTAAGCCTGTGTCAACCCTCATACTCATAGACGTAGAGATCTTGGCACCCCTCATTCATAGCTGTAAATTCTTGGTCACCAACCTCCATCCTCGATAGACTGGTAAGCTCTTTTACCAACCCCCATCCTAATCAGACCTGTAAGCTCTGTGTCACCCCCTCATCCTCAATAGACGGAAGCTCTTGTGTACACCTCATCATCCTAAGACTTTAGCTCTTTGTGTCCACCCAATCATCAGCATAGACTGATAGCTATTGTGATTGGGGCCCTCCCTCCTCATTGTTTTATATGATGAACTGTTTTGTGTCACCACCTCATCCTCATAGACTGTAAGCTCTTGTGTCACCCCCTCATCCTCATAGACTGTAAGCTCTTGTGTCACCCCCTCATCCTCATAGACTGTAAGCTCTTGTGATTGGGGCCCTCACTCCTATTGTTTTATATGAATGTTATTACTGTTATTAATGCTTTATTATATTTGTATTTGTCCCCTATGATGTGTAAAGCGCTATGGAATATGATGGTGCTATATAAATAAAGATTATTATTATTATAACTGGTTTTACAGCTGCACAATATCTGCCTGAGAAGGGAAAGTTCACATTCATATGAGTTATATTTGATCTATAAGTAAGTATTAGCAAACAAAAAACATAAGTTCAGCTACTAGAGGCTGTTACATTGGGGCAGATTTACTTACCCGGTCCATTCGCGATCCAGCGGCGCGTTCTCTGCGGTGGATTCAGGTCCGGCCGGGATTCACTAAGGTAGTTCCTCCGACGTCCACCAGGTGGCGCTGCTGCGCTGAAGTCCGCTGAAATGCACTCAAGTTCACCGGCCTATTCCTGGTGAAGGTAAGCGCGAGTCCCGCAACACTTTTTTTTTTTTTTTTTAAATGCGGCGTTTTTTCCAAATCCGTCGGGTTTTCGTTCAGCCACGCCAACTGATTTCCATCGCATGCATGCCGGCGCCGATGCACCACAATCCGATCGCGTGCGCCAAAATCCCGGGGCAATTCAGGGAAAATCGCCGCAAATCGGAAACATTCGGGTAACACGTCGGGAAAACGCGAAACGGGTCCTTAGTAAATGACCCCCAATATCTTTAAAAATTCATACCTTTAGTAATAAGTTCATCTTCTTTTCGAAACGCGTAGGCTGTTACGATTGTTTTTGACTTCCCGATGTGTGGTTTTTTTTGATTTGCAATAGTTTTAGAGAATTTTTACAGAAATGGTGGATCCTCCAGTAGCTGGACTTCTGTTCATTGTTTGCAGAGACTCGTAAGTCGACTTTGAAATTTTACACATAGAAAGGTGCAAGATTTTTATGCAAAGTTATAAAGTTTTCATAGCTTTGTGTGTAACTGTGAGGGGCATATTATCGGGTCAGTAGAAGAGTATCCAATCTGTGTTCTCGTGTTTTTCGCGGAAAAAAAATTGTAATAATAAATTATAATAATTCTTTATTTATATAGCGCACACAGATTACGCAGCGCTGCACAGAGCTTGCCACATCAGTCCCTGTCCCCAATGGGGATCACAATCTAATCAATCTACCAGTATGTTTTTGGAGTGTGGGAGGAAGCCGGAGGACCCGGAGGAAACCCACACAAACACGGAGAGAACATACAAACTCTTTGCAGATGTTGACATAGATGGGAATTGTACCCAGGACCCCAGCGCTGCAGGGCTGTAGTGCTAACCACTGAGCCACCATATTATTCTGGTGGCACACAATAACTGGAGCAGAACATATCCAACACCAATAAATATTGGGGGTCATTTACTAAGGACCCGATTCGCGTTTTCCCGACGTGTTACCCAAATATTTCCGATTTGCACTGATTTCCCCTGAATTGCCCCGGGATTTTAGCGCACGCGATCGGATTGTGGCGCATCGGCGCTGGCATGCATGTGACGGAAATCGGGGGCGTGGCCGAACGAAAACCCGACGAATTCGGAAAAACCGCCGTATTTTAAAAAAAAAAAAAAAGTGTTGCGAGACTTGCACTTACCTTCACCAGGAATAGGCCGGTGAACTTGAGTGCATTTCGGCGGGCCTCGAGGAAGTCCAGCGCAGCAGCGCCACCTGGTGGAACTACCTTAGTGAATCCCGGCCGGACACGAATCCTCCGCAGAGAACGCGCCGCTGGATCGCGAATGGACCGGGTAAGTAAATCTGCCCCATTGTCTGTGAATGAATATCTCTGTTCTTTTTGCCATTTGTTAGGTTTGTTTGACAGAGTACACAGCCGTGGGCGACAGGGTGCATTGTGCGTATATGTGAAGGTGTCATTCTCTGGTTTGTTATCAGAACATTATCGGTGCAGGATAAACAGCGCCGCGCTGACAGACAGATTTATTAATCAAGGCAGGACTTATAGGAAATCATATGGCCTAAAAGCGCCAGATCCATATGAAAACATATGTAATCCCTCACAGCAGGGATGTGCCAACAGCACAACATATAGGAAACAGATGGGGGTTGTCAAGGAAATAACACAATATTTCTATAGGATTATTCATCTTGCAAAAAACATATTATAATGATATGACCTACACGTGACTGATATAACCTACAGAACAAACGAGAATCTCTTGGAGTTCTGTCACGTGGAGCTCCAGCAATTCTCTGTGATCAGAGGGGTCTCTCCAGTGATCAGTATTTCCCACAAAGTCAAGATTCTTAAATGTACTTAGGAAAACAAAATAACAGATTCTCTAATTTACTGTTATTATCAAAAAAATACGGCATATTACAGCTATAATTCCAATTTGTTTATATCACTCCTGGTGTGATTTCGGATGCCCCGGTATCCGATTGTAAATGTTCTGACTATGGTCGAGCAGGGAAGATTCTTCTCATGAATAGCTTCTCTTGTCTGCACACTGCAGTGCTCTCTGCCTCCAGCCCCTACTCCCTGCATTGCAAGACCAGCTCAGGCACAAGCACTTTTTGCTATCAAGCATCATTGTGTGCAGAGACTTACTCTACAAGCTACAGGCAAAATAAGGTGTTGAGTAAGATGCTTGGTGTCGAATCGCGTTAACCCTGTTCTCCTTGTGTAGGATATTGCATTTTATCTGAATAAAGAATACATTTGAACTCTTCCATGAGTGCCGGTCTGTGCTATGATCTTTAAGATCAGGTCTTTATCCAGGGGAAGGAGGCACCCTGTGTGTGTTATAGCTGAGATATGGCATTGTGTTTTATATCCATCTCATGGATCTAATCGTCTCTCATCTCTTTTTCTGTGTGTCAGATACTAGTACATTGTTCAGAAGCCAAATAAAAGTGTAGATAAACCCTGCACCCTGATAATCTAAGCACATTGTCAGCACATAGCATCTCATAGCACAATGGGATCACGAAGTGTCTGCTCACACTCTGGAATTTTACACAGACCATAACTGAATTATGGGAGTTAAAAAAGCAATAAAACTGAGTAACATTGTAAAGTAAGGGGTTAAAAATTATCTTTATTGTATAAACATCACTAGGGGATTAAACTTTGAGAAATTTCTTTCATGGGCAAACCCCTTTAAGGAAATAATACTATTATTATAGGGAACCTAAAAATTATCTAAATTTCTACGAAGAGAGAGGATGACATTAGCGGTTACATATGGGGATGGTGTCCAGTCCTCCACAGAAGTCACATGACCAGTAACGCAAAACAAAATATAAAATTTCCTCTGCCTTTACAATGCCAAAACCAGATGGCAGCAATAAAGCCAATGCAAAAACCAGTAATACAGCAATAAAAGTGTCACCCTATAACAAAGATCCTCATACTGAGACCTACTGGTTCTAGATAACAATGCTGGATTTGTTATAATTGCCAAAAACTATGTTACAACTTGCTCCTCAGTTGCACCTAACCAGAGAAGTGGACAGAGGTGGCATGGTAGGACATCATACATCAGACATGGTTCTGGCTCTTCAACCTAGACAAGGATTAATTAGTAGAGGAAATGTAGGAAGTGTTATGGAGCGATAATCTCTGCCAACTAGAACAGGAGCAGCATCCGCAGTCAGGACCTCATTAGTCTCAAACAGTCTGAAGAACATTGGCGAGGGGGTAAGAGACGCTCATGAATCAGTCTAATCCCGGTATACAGAGCTGCATTTACAGGACAAGGCTTTGATGGGGAAAGTGCTTTTTAATGCTCTGCAGGGGGCAGCGATGAGCACTTGAGGAGGCACCTCCCAATGTATGTAAAACGGGAAGTCCATGGAAAGAAAAGAATTTCCTGTCTTTATACTTGGACTCATTTGTTTACTATATAATCTAGGTTGACTTTCGAGAATTTCTGGATCTAATGTGGTTGTCCACATCCACTTCCACTTAGAGTTCTGGACAGCATGAGCCATCAACGTGTGATGTAGGCCACCCTTAAACATCTACAAGCGTCTTCTGCCATTGTAAGGAGAGCCATGTAGAACTTATAATTACAGGCCTTGAATAAGTTGGGTAACGGAGGGAACATCAACTTTATACTACACACCATGTGGTGGGTCATTTTTCAGATTTGACCGAAGCGTTTCTTCAGATGTCCAACTATGATCAACATCTTCTAACCTCGAGGCTAGCTCAGCTCACCATGTCCTCCTAAGAGCAGTGGGATATAATAAATGGTGCTAATCGCATGACCTTATCTCAACTTGCTGAGCTGTGCACAAGATCAAGAACGACTCCTTAGGAAGTCCAAGCCCATAACCGTTTCCTTTCCTTCCTACGAGGACATAACATCACGTCTTTACATTTATGTTTCTTAGAGAAGACTTGGCACGGACTCCAGTGATCGAATTCAGATAAGAGACCCTATCGAGAAGATGTTGTGGACTTCACCTGAACTTCTTCATCAAGTTCAACCTCAATAATTACAGAAACTCTTTGTGAAGTGGAAGTCCAGGATGAAGGGTGTAATAAAGAGAAGGAAATTACCTTGGGTGTGATACTGTGTTTCCTTGGAGACTACAAAAACACTACATTTACCCTTCAACTCTTGACACCACAAGAAATCATACAATGGGAATCCCACCAGGACATTTCCTGGAGAGCAAATTCTTCTGTGATCTTTCATGAACATCTGTTGGATATTTTGCAGAATTTTCCATTTGATGATCAAAAACTGTATTGTAGGGTTAATTATACTGATATAGTGTCTTGATATTAGAACAATATGACCAAAATGGGACTATGTGGATGTCAAGATGTACAATCAGTAGATACACACTGGAGTGATCGGTCACAATGGAATAGTGTTGGAACACCTTTGGTGGCCAAAATAAGTATCGCTCCCAGTGTCCACCTTCACGAGTGAGAAGATGTAGGTACAATAAAGGGTTTTCGGGGCCACTTGCTGTACTTATTAGCCAAAAAAGTCCATTAGAACAAGGCAGACCCTATAAATGGCCCACTGTCCTGTTTCTGGTTCCCGGCCCATGTTACGGGGATGGGTCCCCCACCTGTTTGGTTACATGGTTGTAGTCTACTATGAATTGAAGAGACCAGCTCGCCTACAGGTTGAGCCATAAAGGATTTAGTATTCTAGAATTATTTATATTGTGTTTTCAACACTTTTTATGCCTAATTAGGCAAGTGGGCATGAAAAGAAGGATGTGGTTAAAAATGGAAAAATTCTAGGCACTCAACGTAGATTAAAATTCATAATTTGACTAAGAATTGCATAGACTCCACTCCAATGCAGCTGAAATCAGTCTAATTTGACTGATTACTGGACATTTGGTAAAATGTTGTCACTTTTGAGATTGACGGTGAGTTTCTGGGCAGCATGAAAGAGTGCTGTGGGCATGCTCTGAAACCTGTGCAGAGGTCACTGTGCAGGAAGGGGGAGGAGGTGCGCTGTGACCAACACATGTTTATTTCTATTAGAGTGTGTTATGAATATGCTCTGTGACCTGTCCCGTAGTGAGGGAGGGGGAGGAGGTGAGCTGTGACCATCACCTATTGATTTCTGTGGGAGTGTATAGACGGCATGCTCTATGACCGGTGATGAGGTCAGGGAGGAAGAGAAGTTGAGCTGTGATGAGCTATTGATTTCTATGGGAGTGATGTGGGCATGCTCTCTGTCCTGTGCAAAAGTAACCGTGCAGGAAGGAGGAAGTGTGCTTTGACCATCACCTATTAATTTCTACGGGCTGCGGGCATGATCTGTGACTCGTGCAGGAAGGGTGGGGAACTGAGCTGTGACCCTCACCTATCAATTTCTATGGGAGAGTGTTGTGGGCATGCTCTGTGACCAGTACAGAAGTCACCATGCAGGGAGGGGGAGGAGGTGAGCTGTCACAATCACCTATCGATTTCCATGGGAGAGTGTTGTGTACTGATGGGAAGTCCGGCTCTTCTTAGAGAGCTGGCCATTTGGCTCACTAAGAAGAGCCGGATCTTCTGGCTCCTGAACAGCTCCCTATTAAATAGGGGGCCGCAGGCCAGTCAATGACCTCACACCACACTTAACCTGATTTTATCAGCTAAAGGGGGCGTGGTGAGCTATTTAGGGGCGGGGTTTTGTGGATCTTTGTTCCGGCTCGTTCACGAACGACCCATCACTAGTGTTGTGGGCATGCTCTGTGACCAGTCCAGAGGTCCCTGTACAGGGAGGGAGAGGAGGTGAGCTGTGACCATTAGCTATTGATTTCTTTGTGAGTGTGTAGGGGGACAAGGGAAGGGGTGGAGGTGAGCTGTGACATAAACTATAGCAGGCGACTCTAACATCCCAAGTGAAACCTTGCCAAATCGCCGAAAGCTGATCGGATGGAACAATAGTAAATGAGACGTCTTAAGAGCCATTTGTTACGTACTTTGAAGAGTTGTATCTAGCAAAGTCATCTCCTCAGAGGGAATTGTAGGTTATTTAAGGGGAATTGATTTGATGTCGCCCACAGAGGAACAAAAAGATAAATCACACGCTCCGAGATCTGGACAGCGCTCCGACCGCTTCTACCACAAATAAATCATTAGGATTAAACAGTGTGATACACGAGGAGTAAACCAGAAAATCTTATCAAAAGGTTTCTCCGGGATAAACTCTTTTCTCTACAATAGTCACCTGAGGAAATCCTGAAACTTTTACAACACGCCCTGGGATGCGATCCGTGGTTTCTAGCCGGACCATGTGCCAAACATCTGACGTGATATTCCCCACTTACGCTGCCACTTCTCAGCCAAACATATAGGGGGAGATTTATCATCAAGTGTCTGAGGTAAAACTGTTCTAGTTGCCCATGGAAACCAATCAGAGCTCAGCTTTCATTTTATAAATGGCTGTGGGGAAATGAAAGCTGAGCTCTGATTGGTTGCATGGTCAACTAGAACAGTTCTGCCTTAAGAGACTTATGATAAATCTCCCCCATAATGTTTGATATATGTGTCCTGCTAGGGTTCCCAGAGCTGCTACATAACACTAGGGGGATCCTAACCTAGAGTTGCCCCGTATTTTCCATATGGAATAGTTGTTATCTGATGTGAGCAAGCAGTAATGTGAAATTCTGAGTCTCGTTGTTCTCTGTCTGGCCGCTAAGCGTAAGCACAAGCTCAGCCAGGCATATGGGGGAGATATATCATCAAGTTTCTGAGGTAAAACTGTTCAAGTTGTCCAAGGAAACCAATCAGAGCTCAGCTTTCATTTTATAAACATCTGTGAGAGAGTGAAAGCTGAGCTCTGACTGGTTGTCATTAGAAACTAGAACAGTTCTGCTCTAAGAGACTTATGATAAATCTCCCCCTACATAGAGAGGATTTTCTATATAAAGAGAATTACATGATGTATAGAAATATGCTTTATGATGTATATAGATGTTTTCCCTGTGAGCAGCTCTTCAGCACCTTGGCCCGGTGCCCACATACCCTGTCACAGCCATAATGGGCATGCATTCTCCAGCCTCCGGTGAGGAATGTAAACTATGCCGGGTAGATATCCCCTCACCTGTGTATTCGTGCAGGTGTCCGCAGGAACAGTGGGTGTAACGTCGTAATGAATTGTATGCTTGGAGAGGAATCAATAAAACATACTCACCGGGTCTGCGGAAGGCCAGCCTTACTGCTGACATGCAGGCCCACAGTGGGGGTGTATACTATGGGCATGAACCGTTCGATGTCTGAAGTCAGCACGCGATAGAACAGCTTCTTCATCCGATCTTGTAGGTCATCAAGATGATGTATCTAAAGGGCAAAGAGAAAGAAAAATCTACAGGGAAAAATTCCATGGGTGACATTGTATGTCATCAATCAGATGTTGCAGAAAACATGGCAATCCTTATAGGGTCTATTTACTGTAGTGCAAAATTACAGCATCTACCCAGGAGTTCTTTTTTACATTTTTCTTGGCTTCAATGATCTGCAAAACGTGGCTATCCAACTGTGGGGAACTACAACCCCCAGCATGGAGATCTTCAGGATGCAGATCATTGAGAAAGGTACACTAACTACTTGTCGAATCACTGGACTTGGTTTCGTAACTCTTCATGACTCTAAGAACTTGTGACGTCTTGACTCAAGAAACATGGTGGGAGAAGTACCGTGGATGCCAAGCTGTGGAGTCTTTCTTCATGTAAAGCCTTCCCTGAAAATATGCAGCAATAAAATTAACCACTAATATCAGAACTTGATACGGTATTAAAAAAAACGCTTTTTCATATTCAGCGTCTTGATCTCGACTACGACTACAAGGCTCTACTCGCCTTTCCCAGAAAACAGCCATAATCCTCCTCTTCTCTACCTACTTATGCGGTGTCTTGATGCAACCAACTGGCAGCACCAAAGCCTTCTCTCTCTTGGGTAATATTATTGCTTTAAAGGGTATTCCCCACACACACTAGATTGTTAAAGAGAACCTACCACCACAATCTACCTATTACGGTAGATCTGGTGGTAGTGTTCCCTCTAACGTAGAGTAGTTGTAGCCCTTTTGTAAGGCTAATACGTTAGTGGCCGCGAACCTTTTATACATTTTACTTCCTCTAATCATGGCAATTTTTTTAAAGAGGCTACTGGGGCGTGGAGTAGCCGGAAGCTAGCTAACGGCGAGGCTGCTCCTGCACCAGTACCTCTTGGCGTTCTGCCCTACCAGTGACACCTTCGCTAATCCGGTCTACTATCTCTCTTAGAGAGGAACCTGCCACCGGATCTACCTTATAGTAGATCCGTGTGGTAGCTTTCCATAAAATACAACAGTGATAACAAATAAAAAAAACATTCCCTAATACACAAAACTACAGCTTTCACAAAAAATTATTCCAAGCCTTCTCTATAAGTCCTGTTGTTGATTAATTTTGGGGTTTGTCACGTATACGCAGGTAAATCGGCTGACTATGGTGGGATTCCTTATCATAAATAGCTTTCTTGTTTGTCACTTGCAGAGCTCTCACCAGCCCTTCCCCTCTTCCCCTTGATTAAAAATTAAGACCGCTCAGCACCAGGCATTTTCTGCCAGCAAGCTTGCAGCAAAAATACAGAGACTCTCCTACTATCGCACGGCAAAATATAAGGTCTTAATCCTAGGGGAGGGGGAGGATTAGCAAAGCTACAGCGGATCATTGTGTGTTATATCCATCTCATGACTCTATTCTTATGTCTCATCTCTCTAATGTGTGCAGTGTGGTAATACTCCACAGCCTTTCAGCACTGGGTCCTTGTTCAAATCCATTCAGGTCAACTCTGCAAAGAATTTGATGTCTCTCTGTGTTTGCATGGGTTTCCTCCTCCGGGTCCTTCAGTTTCCTCCCACTTCCTCAAACATACTGGTAGGTATCGAATTAGATTGTGAGCCCCATTGTGACAGGGACTGGATTTTGAAAGCTCTGTTGTAGCCCTGCGTAATCTTGTGCGCGCTATATAAATAAAGGAATTATTATTATTATGTGTCCGATTCTAGTAGAATGTTCTGAAGCTAAATGAGAGTGTAGATAAACCCTGTACCCTAGTAATTTAAGCACATAGTCAGCACATAGCATCTTACAGCACAGAGGAATTATTAAGTGTCTGCTTAGAGAGAGTCCCTGCCCACAACTGTAAAAGTAAGGGGGGGGGTTTTTAAAAATTATCTTTATGGGCAAACCCCCTTAAGTTTATCAATAAGTCTTCTTATAGGTTTGCCGTCTAGCAATACATCTTGTCTAAATCATTAAGTGAGGATACAGCGCATACCATGCAGCCTATGCCAGGGGGGCGCTGCTTTTTTTTTTTTTTTTTTTTTTTTTATTTACAAGAAGCTTTATTTTCTAATTCTGAACAATAATATGTCACATTTCTTTAAAACCTCAATTTGACCTTTTTGAGTCATAACTTGTTCTGTTGTCCCCTTTTTCCCACCCTTCCTGACATCCCATATAACATTTCTGGTGAGAAAAGAGGCCAGAACAAATTAACCCACATTAAAAGTTCATTTCTGCAAAATGTGTACAAGCTCTTAAGATTTTACAGTCTCCTCTCTCTGATAATACCTTATGCATTCACAGTGAAAGAATACAACCTGCATTAGAGCCATTTCATGGACAACGCATTTCCATCACAGAGAATGACTGCAGGAGTTCAGTGCTTGTTTTATGCTCTAGTAATAACACTAATAACTACTCCCCAATGCATAAATATTCTTTTAATTAATGTTTCTTCTCCCCCTCCCTCTACTTGGAGAACAGTAATCAATGAAAACATGAACATACTAACATATAAACCATTTTCTATCATTTTAAAGTATACAGTTGTTTTTTGTGGAGTTATGGATATCCATGGTTACAGACTACAAAGAACACCCTTGTAGTCAACTCATAATCAGATGTATACAACAGGTGCGTGGCACCACCAGGAGAAATAGTGAGTGCAGCTCTGGTCTAATCCAGGATGTAACTCAGGACAGTACAGATAAGTATGTCATGTATGTACACAGTGACTGCACAGCACAGAATAGTGAGTGCAGCTCTGGAGTATAAGGATGTACACTCAGGATCATACAGGAAAGTAATTCATTTATGTACATAGTGACTGCACCAGCAGCAGAATAGTGAGTGCAGCTCTGGTGTATATACAGGATGTACCTCAGGATCAGTACAGGATAGTCATTGATGTTATGTACACGTGACTGCCACCAGCAAATCAGAATGTGAGTGCAGCTCTGGAGTATAATACAGATGTAACTCAGGATCAGTACAGGATAAGTAATCATGTATGTACACAGTGACGTGCACCAGCAGCGAATATTTAGTTGCCCAGCTCTGGAGTATAATACAGGATGCAACTCAGGATCAACAGGAAAATGTAAATGTCAGTATGTATGTACACAGTGACTTGCACCAGCAGAACATAGTGAGTGCAGCTCTGGGGTAAAATACAGAGAATGTACTCGGATCAGTACAGGATATGTAATGTCATGTATGTACAGTGACTGCACTACCAGCAGCAGAATAGTGAGTGCAGCTCTGGAGTATAATCACGGATGTAACTCAGGAATCAGGTACAGGATAAGTAATGTCATGTAGTACAAAGTACTGCACCAGCAGCATAATAGCGAGTGCATCTCTGGTATAATACAGTATGTAACTCAGGACCAGTAACAGGATAAGTAAATGTCATTTATGTACACAGTGACTTGCAACCACAAGCACGAATAGTGAGTGCAGCTCTGGGATATAATACAGGATGTAACTCAGGATCAGTAACAGATAAGTAATGTCATGTATGTACATAGTGACTGCAACACAGTCAGAATAGTGAGTGCAGCTCTGGAGTATAATACAGGATGTAACTCAGGATCAGTACAGGATAAGTAATGTCATGTATGTACACAGTGACTGCACCAGCAGCAGAATAGTGAGTGCAGCTCTGGGATATAATACAGGATGTAACTCAGGATCAGTACAGGATAAGTAATGTCATGTATGTACACAGTGACTGCACCAGCAGCAGAATAGTGAGTGCAGCTCTGGAGTATAATACAGGATGTAACTCAGGATCAGTACAGGATAAGTAAGGTCATGTATGTACACAGTGACTGCACCAGCAGAAGAATAGTGACTTTTACGTCAGTTTGACATGAAGGTGTATGGCTCCCAGACTGTAAGTTCTTGTGACCCGCTTTTACTCTGTAATGTTTTGTTTTATTTCTATATGCCCCCCATGATCTGTACAGCGCTACAGAATATGATGACGCTATATAAGTAAGCCTTAGTATTATTACTCATTATTATTTGAGCTCATGCAGCACTTGCCATTACAATTAGTCCTGATATCAGTAAAAGGACAAATATAAAAGTTGTGGCTAATGGAATAAGAACATCACAAAGTGACTGAGCCTCTAGGAGCTTTAGTTCTGGGAGTTTGCGGTCAGCGTTCAGTACATAATGCGAAAAATTATATATATTTATGATTCTCATTTCCATTCACAACCCCCATTATTTCTGCTACCCGCTGTCACTCTTAAATTACAAAATTAATAATAATTTAGAAATAATATTTTGCTTTCCATAGAAGGTTCACACGGAGCTTTCGTGATAATTATACGTTTGCCTCTCGCACATTTAAGTGCATTAACACAGCGGCGGCACCTTCTAGAACACAGGATATCACGCATTTCCTTCACGGCTAATGGCGAGAGCCTTTCCTCAGGAAATATTAGGCCAATAACATGAACCTTGAGAACTATCCTGCTGAGGATATACCACCAGTGACCAGCAGAGGTCAGCGCTGAGCAAGTCTCTTTGTACACAGGAGGCTGAAGTGGTCACTGGGGTCAGGGTGGTGGGAGAAAACATCCAATTCAAAGCAGGTTTTATCACTTACCTTATACTATAAAATAGAATCTAGACTATTTGATGTAAATACAACTATTACATATAACTCAACTAACTCATTTATAATAGAATGGACCTCCCCTTCAAGGCTTTTATACCTGGGTAAATGCTGCCATTGATGAAAACTTGAGTCTTAAAAGTTTAAAAGATTTTTTCACTTTTCCGAATTGGAGCTTTGGTTTTATCAGTAGGGGAAATTGGGAGTGTTGTCAAGCCCTCACTTCCTACTAAAAACATGAAAGGGTGTGATTGAATATTGGTAGGGTGGTACTAAGCGAGTCACCGGAAGGGTCAACGGCTTCACAGCTTTATCCTTTAAATTGACGCTCCTACTGTCCAAATAGGGAACTGCAATACAACTGCAACAGTATGTGAACAGGATTATGCTGCAGTTCCTCAAAATCTGGAGCTGGAGCTAATGTGGTGGACAACCCAACTTTATTCTCTAGGATGGCTGCAAGTCCTAGTATTTGGAGCTTGATATTCTAGCAATATGACATCCTTTAAATTGAGAGAGCCCAGTATATGTATGGTTGTCCATCCATCAAAGGGGTAGTTCTACCCAAGGCTCTTACTCCGTATCCACAGGATAGAGCAGTGATGGCAAACCTTTTAGAGACAGAGTGCCCAAACTGCAAACCAAAATCCACTTAATTACCGTTAAGTGCCAACATGGCATTTTAAGCTGCAACTTATTGCTATCCACATCATTCAATCGTATCGGCCCCCTGAGGCCACTAATACAGTTAAAGGAAGGAGGACTAATTCAGACTCATTGTAGCTTCTCTCCAAGATCTCTCTGTGCAGGAAAATGGTGGGTCCAGCAGGAAGACTTCCAAAGATAATGCACTTCTTTCAACACCTGGGGCAATGGCCTGAGTGCCCACAGAAAGGGCTCCGAGTGCCAACTCTGGCACCCGTGCCATAGGTTCGCCACTACTGGGATAGAGGATGTGTGAGATGACTAGTGGTCCAACCACTGGGACCACCGGTGATCAAGAGAAGAAGGGACCAGAAGTGCTACCTGTAAATGAGGTGGCTATGCGTATTTGTGACCGGCACCTAATATAATAAGCTTGTCACATGTTTCTTTGTTATTCCGTATCCGGAATAGTTGATAAAAATCTGGTTACTGGGGATTTGACCGTCAGCATTGGAGTTCTGTTCCGATTGTTCTCTCTAAATGCGGCAGGTCAAGCACGTGTCCTGCTGCAGTGTTCAATGTCTATGGGAGTTCCAGAAATTGCCAAGAACATCCCTCGTGAATTTCCAGCACTTTTATAGACAGGGAATGGAGCGGCTTGAGTAATGGTGAACTCAAACGAGAAGGTCTCAATAGCTGTGAAAGGAGAGGACACTGGATCGGTGACACATGCTTGACCTGGAGCTCCATCATTTCATGAAAACTGGACCTCCCAGCAGTTGGATCCCCACAAATCAGTTTGTTATCCCGTATACTATGGATAGAGGATAACAATGAAACTGGGGACAACTCCCTTAGGGTAGAGCACTAGTCATACATGTTTACCGATGCTTCATTCATGGGAAATACAAAGGGTAGGATAGAAGAACTTTCAGTCCATTTTCCTCCCGATGACTGGTGGTCCCAAAAATTGGACCCCCTGCAATCTTTTCACTTATTTCTCTAGTCTCTACCTTGGTTTACAGGACAGGGGTCAGGGAACTCCATTCTACCAAAAGTAGAGGGCCCACATCTGCATGCATGGCTTATCCTGTGACAAAGGGAATATCCCTTTAAGAGTTTCTTGACATCAAGTTAAATAGAAGTCAGAGAAATCTCCAACATCTCATTTTTCTTCACTGTTTTGATAAATGATGGAAAGTAGTAGAGTCGGGATGGATGCTGTCAGTAGATTGGCTGCGCTCCAGAACCCTCAGTTTTTGTAGCACAATAAACTTCTTGTCGAGTGAAAAGTCAAAATTTGTCGTATCGGCCGAATATCCTTGGAGACGAATGTGCTGAGTGAATGGAATTTGTACAAGGGTTTACTGGCACCAGCACAATGTGGCTTACCGAGAGAGAGCCTCCCGTCCTCACGCCCCGCGCTCTGCCCATAACCACCCCACACCAAGGGACTATAAACCTCAAGATCAACACAATCACCTAGATCATCTCTAGTGCTGCTCAAGAATGCCCAACGCCTTCTCCCCGAAGACTTAAGCCTCTAGAATTACGTGCCCGGCTAGTCTGTGCAGTGGATTCGGGAGGATTTACTCAATTTACTTAATTTTTCATGAAATTAGGATAAGTTATCAGAGCTCACATCTAACTGAAGCCCCTTCTGCTTCCCCATCTCTTAGAAAATTGTTGTATGGTATATTCTGGGCCAAAAATATTGATAACATATCCATAGAACAAGTCTGTATTTTAAATGCACAGCACCAGTGTTGGACTGGGGTACCTAGGGCTCACCGGATAAAATTATTCTGGGTGCCCACCCTTCATTTCCTAGGACATAGACCATACTAACCTCCAAATTAGGTTGTTTTCTTCTGTGTGCCCAGTTTCAGGTTGGACCCTATGGATCTTCTGGGTTTTCTGGTGGGCAAGTCTGAATTCACCCAGAGCCCCAACAGACAAGCTGTTCTAAGTAAATGATAAAGAGGTAATGGAACTGGAACCAGAAAGCCAATCTCAAAGTAGAGGTCAGAGCTAGTTACTGCAGCTCCAAAGCTATCGTCAGCTTAAGTCATCATCATTTGCTCGGTAGAGGTCTGATGTTTGGACCTACACTGATCAACTCTTTTGATTGCCTCTGGGTTTTGGAATCTACATACTCTAGCTGGAAGCCAACAGCTCTGTCTACTGTGGTCATACTGAGGTACTGCAGCTACTATTTAAGTATTCACGGTTTAGTTCCAGATCTTAGAACAGCAGATTGCTTTGGGTTCTGGGTGTAGGGCCCCCACCAATAACATTAATTAAAAAAAAAACTCCTTTACCCCTCCAATCATAGACGGCTCTATATGCCCTTAATAACTGGATATGATAAGAGTCATGAGCAGGTGTTATTGTTTGCCTTTACAGGAGAGACAGCTGCAGGAGACAGTCAAATTTCTCTCTCATGATTCACCAAAACGGAAAAGTACAGAAATACTTTGTCATTTTATAATAACGCCATCAGCGGTTTTCAGATGATTGCCAGGGTGGAACAAAGCCGTCATGGTCTTACATGTCCAAAAAAACCATAAAAACAATGCAGAAGAAGGAAACGGTCCCATAGACTGGAGCATGACACTTGGAGACATACACAGGAAATGTTGCTAGATACTAGTCCAATCCATGTTTGTGCAAGTCATTGTCTGTCCGGGTCATCTAGCATTGTTTGTAGCTGGAATACCAGTCTGTGAATACAAGGAATACAGTG
>WNYA01001270.1:0-29896 GCA_019512145.1 Engystomops pustulosus | reverse complement strand
AGCCTCTCTTTGGTGTGTTACTTACCATACCGGTCCAACCCACACACTATTACGTACCACATGGATCTGGACTTACTTGGTATATAGGTTTGATACCTTCATCTCCCTTCTCTCTCCCTTCCTGATTCTCCTGTTGTTTTGATAGTGTTTACAGTAGACTGGGGACTGACTGGTCACACTGATAACAATAGACCGAGGACTCAGGTGGCAGAAGACTAACCGGAGTCAGCGATTTTAGTAGTCTGTGGACGGATTAGCGGCAGTGATTATTCTAGATTGAGGACCGATTGGCGGCAGTGATTATACCGGACCAGGAATGACTAGGGGCAGTGATTATACTAGACTGGGGACTGACTGGTGGCAGTAATTACACGAGACTGGGGACTGACTAGTGCCAGTAATTATGCTAGACTGGGGACTGACTAGAGGCAGTGATTATACTAGACTGGGGACTGACGAGTGGCAGTGATTACACGAGACTGGGGACTGACTAGTGCCAGTGATTATACTAGACTGGGGACTGACTAGAGGCAGTGATTATGCTAGAATGGGAACTGACTAGCGGCAGTGCAGTGATTATACTACGCTGGGGACTGACTAGTGCCAGTGATTACATTAGATTACGGACTGACTAGTGGCAGTGATTATACTAGACTGGGGACTGACTAGTGGCATGATTATATAACTGGGACTGACTAGGTGGCATGATTGACACTAGACGGGGGACTGATTAGTGGTAGTGATTATACCATGACTGGGACTGAACTAGTGGCAGTGATTATAGCGGACTGGGGACGATTAGTGGCAGTGATTAACTAGACTGGGGACTGATAGTGGGCAGTGTTATACTAGACTGGGGATGACTAGTGCAGTGTGATTATACTAGACTGGGGACTGACTAGTGGCAGTGATTATACTAGACTGGGGACTGACTAGTGGCAGTGATTATACTAGACTGGGGACTGACGAGTGGCAGTGATTATACTAGACCGAGGACTGGCTGGTGGCAGCAATTACATTAGAATTTTATAAATCCACATTATGGCCTAGTATTGCATCTCCATTGATGCGTTTCCGACACATGTAACCTGCTGCTCTGAAGAACACACACAAAGGTATGATTACAAAGAACTCCTTGACCAATACCTAACATTGGCTGCTGTGAGCTAAGAACACAGCACTACCCAATGCAATCCTATGCATATTTCATAGTCCTGCTGCTACTAACATACACAAAGGGATAAGTACACAACTCTCAAGTGACCTAACAGAATCTGCAGTCTGCTAACATTGCTACTCCTTTTAAAGAGGATTTGGATTTTAATAATATTCTATTAGCCAATTTCAACTTAAAAGGACGCTACAAATCTCTAGATGACAGGAGTAAGTCTAGATCCCCAAAACATCAGCATATAACCTAAACCATTGAGACCCCCCCTTCTAAGTAAACTACAATTTACTTGTATACAGTCGGTATCATGGCTTTGGAGTGACGGTGCACTTCCTGTCTAGAGTTAACTCATCAACATAGTAACGACTGGGCCACAATCTAGAAAATTCATCTACTCCTATCTTCTTCCTCTGTTAGGCACAGCCATACACAAGGGTAATTGGGCTCCATTGTTCTGCTGCGAGGACAGTGTGAAAGTGCTCCATTGTATACAGGGCGTCACGATGACAGGGTAATCACCGCCGTCTCGTCTTAACATTTCTCCGGTGAATTGCGGCCTAAAGTTGTTTGTGTTTTGAGGTTTTTCTGAGGAATGGAAAAAAATCCATTCTAGTTATTGACAGGGGTGTCGTCGACCAAGAAATATTCTTGTGGACCATGGATTTTCTTGTTTTTTTACTGATTCTGAGGTAGTGAATACTCTGCCCCACCGTGGAGGATGACGTAAGGCGACACCTGGGACCGGAGTCTAAGTGGTTGCCGGTTCTCACCAGAGCCCCCACAAAGGGAGTTGGACTTGTTGTGGTGTGGTACCAACAAGTCGTTTCACAGGTGCGGTGGCGGCCAAGGTGAAGTACAGAATCGTTAGGCAAACTCGTGGTCGAGGACATCACAGGAGCAGAGTCGGGGACGTACCGGAAGGTCAGGACAGGCAGTACGGGATCAGAGTCAATAACGGAACTGGGGTGACAACGGAGATTCAGAAACACAGCAAATTGCATAGAATAGTATTCTCAAAGGCTCTAGGGACTGCTGGGAGAGGCCGGCTGTTATCCAATTTTCTGTGAACGGCCAGCACCAATTAGCAGTGCGCTGGCCCTCTAAATCCGTACGCGCCCTTGGAATGCGGGTAAGTGCACCCTGGGCTGCTGGATCCAGAGCAAGAGCGTGGATAGGTAAGGAAACAGGGAGGTGATCTGGGCACTGTAGCGAGGCACGGGTGTACCTGCGACCAGGGACATGGGTCGCGGGGGCACCCGTGACAGGAGGTAGTATGGGAAAATTTTTTTACATACCTCCCTGCGCCTCCCAGCTTCAGTGCAGTCCCCTTGTACCTTGTTGATGCTTATGTATGGGCAGGTTGTGTTAACGATCAAACCCCCTTTTTTTATGGTCAATTGGTGAGGCATAGAGAGACATCTTTTTTTCACATTTTTTTTTTTTCTCGTTTTGGAGCAAGACACGTAGCCTCATTAAATACTTAGTTTTCAGGTTAAAATTTATATTATAAAATCAATATAAACAGCAGGGATGCCAGTGTTTCAGACTTCTCCCTGGCCTCCAAGGTAGCCTACCCAAACAGAAGTTGCTACGAACTAAGACTCCTATACAGAATTCTCATGACCTCCCGAAAGTCTTTTTGGGTTGTCTTTCTTGGACCGTCCTACAGAACTTAATGGTTCAGCAAGCTACCTGCTAATCCATTCATTCTTGTTATCGGTCCATTGAATTCAGTCTTTATAGGACTGTCAGGAATAACATGCACTCCCATCTTCTATGACAATAAGACCCCATTTTCATCATAGATGGGACCTGTAGGGATTGAACTCTTATTTGACCACAGGATAAGTGAGGATTTTCTACTCCTGTTCATCGTTCCTGTGCATTTAAAAAATGCAGCCCACCCTGACCCACAACCTGTTTCACTGACCACAAGTATATTCTGCCTGCCTCGACCTTGGCCTGCTCCTGACTACTCTTTGTCGGACCAGGATGTCAGCTGTCACCTAAGCAGAACTAGTCAGAGGTGGAAACCTGGTGACCTTTCTGCAGTGAAATCAAGATCCATCCACCGGGGTTAAAGGATGAATACTGATAAGGTCACTTGGAAATAAACCTAAATTTTGATGTCTTCTAGTCCATCAGATGCCAGGTTATGAGGAATATCACTAGATAATGAACAGGTGTAACACTTGCCAGTATTGCTTCTAACTTCCATCCCCCTGCTGGGTTAATACTAATTGACAAGATCCTACAAGCGCTGCTTACATCAGTTGAATTATGCCAAGAGGTCATCGCCAGCAATATCCTTTGTGGAGGCTTTCATTACTCTACAATGGCGTTCTGCAGAGCTATGCAAAGGCAATCTTCTTCTCCGCAGGGCCTGAGGCATTGAATTAGAATTCTGGGCATTGGTTCGGGGATTGAACGCCATGCACACAACTTCAATGGCCTGTGCTCCACAGAGCTGTCAGTATCTGAAGATTTAGAAATATATTTGAGAAGAGCTGTGATAGAATTTTATTTGAAAGCGAGCAAAACTTACATAGCTTGCCTTAGCCTGGGTTCCTCCCAATTGTGCAGGATGCAGAGGGACAGTCCTGGAATTTAGGGTCGGACCCACTGCATCCCACTAGTCTGAAATTCAACTCCAACTGTTGTGTGGGACATAATGGGGCTCATTTACTAAGGGTCCGTCAGACACATTTTCGTTAGGTTTCCCAACAATTTCCATTTTGCGGCGAACTGCCCCGGGATTATGGCGCATCGGCGCCGGTTTGCACGCGACAGAAATCGGGGGCTTGGCCGTCGGACAACCCGACAGATTTGGACAACACGCAGGATTTAACATTTATAAAGGTGTCGCAAGCCAAGCTCTTACATACACCGGGAAGAAGAAGGTGAACTCCGGCAGAACCCCAATCCTTATCAGACAACGCACCGCGGGATCGCGACATGACCGGGTAAATCAGCCCCAATGGCTTGAGAACTTATCATTTTGGACACCAAAGCAGGACCTAATGCTCCGTAGAGCAAAACACGGAGGCATTATTAGTGGCCAATTATGTGTGTGTGTGTGTTATATTACTATAATTCAGTTACGCTTTTGGAACTTTCCTAGAGTCAACTAAAGTTATGACATTATTCGGGAAACTGCAGGCCGGATACGGTTGGTTACTGTTTAAGAGGGTCGGAGAAAGAGACTTTTGTGTAACAGGTAGGGAATTTTGTGAAAAGTTTTAGAAAAATCTGGTCCGTAAACTTGTTAGAAATGCTCCAAAATCGTCATGGTAGTCTGGGATGGAAGGAGAAGAAATTGAGTATGTACCACTCTACGGTGGGTGGTCGTGTTGGCCTTGGTAAGGGTATCTCCTGACGGAGCAATAGTCTAGTCCAGTCAAAGGTTTATTGTAATTTCTTGATAAAGACATGAGTTAGCACTTGCCATATAAACATTCATTGTGAAAGGGTGGGCTCCTCGTGCTCAAGTTTGCCTTCAACCACAACAACCGCCTGACCAATAAAATGACAGTCTACGTGGTCCATTTCCATGGAAATCATGAGTAGAAGAGGTTTATTTTAGCATGCACTGAATGTCATCGTCAAAAATCTCCCCTGAACAAGCATCTACACAAATTATAATAATCAGTATCCTATTATTAATGCCATCACAAGTCCTCTAGTGTGCTAATAGCATTTGTCCTCATTGCCACCAATTTAAGAATTCACATAGCGTCATTGCCTCCTACCATTAACACAATCTATTTCCGGAGCAGTCATCAAGCATCGTTCATAAAGCCAGACATCCATCTGTCCCAATGTCAACTCTTTGCTTGTTGGAAGGTTTTTAAATAAAGAATTTATGGAAGATTTTGCAATATACAGGCAGTCCCCGGGTTACGTACAAGATAGGGTCCGTAGGTTTGTTCTTAAGTTGAATTTGTATGCAAGTCGAAACTGTATATTTTATAATTGTAGATCCAGACAAAAATTTTTTGCCCCAGTGACAATTGGAGTTTAAACATTTTTTGCTGTAATGGGACCAAGGATTATCAATAAAGCTTCATTACAGACACCTTACAGCTGATCATTGCAGCCTGGGGCTATAGTAAAGCATTCAGAGAGTTCACCAGAGGTCAGAGGGGTCTGTCTGTAACTATGGGTTGTCTGTAATTCGGGTGTCCTTAAGTAGGGGACCGCCTGTAAGCTGATAATCTTTTATGACTGTTAACCCTAGCACCTTGATACAACGTGGTGGGAGGGATAAAAGAATCCTTGGGCCTTGGCACAAAAGTAATGGTGGAAATTCTTTACAACTTGGTAGCGATGATAAAAGAGGCGTTGATGAATAAGGATTAGAGTTCTGACATGTGTTGGCCCCCACCATCAATGGGACCTCCTATGGGTTGGTCCCATCACTTATGGGGCCTCCTATGGGTTGGTCCCATCACTCATGGGGCCTCCTTTTGGTTGGCCCCACCAACCATGGGGTCCCCCTGTGCATTGGTCCCATCGCCAATGGTGCTTCCATGGGTAAGCCTGATTTTTCTAATTTTTCCAATTTACAAGGCAATAAAACAGAAAGAATGAACAAACTAAGAAAATCTTTAATAGCTGAAATGTGATTGTAGTACTTGTAATGTATGTAACATTAGTTGGTAGTAATCAATAATGGGGGAACACAGTGACCACTGACAGATCCTACATGGACTGACCCACCAACAGACAGAAGGTGCATTAGCTGAGCCACTCATAGACTAGGTTTGTGTAAGCTGACCCACCCACAGATGGAGCCTGCATGAACTGACCCACCCACAGGTGGAGTCTGTATGGGCTGACCCATCCACATATGGAGCCTGCATGGGCTGACCCATCCATAGAGGGAAACTGCACGGGCTGACCAACCTACAGGCAGAGCCTCCACTGCTTAACCTAACTACAGATGGGGCATCCACTAGTTGACAATGGACAAAATCACCCACTAATGGAGCCTCAGTTGGCTAAAGCACCCACTGATGGAATCATAATGGGCTGTCCTAACTTCTCACTGAAACTAAATGAGCTGGCTTTACCATGATAGGTGTTTCCATCAGCTGAGGCTCAGATCAAATTTCTGTTTTGGCTTCAGTTTATTGTTTTAAAACCCAAAACAGGTCTAATCTAAGCACCAATGTAGCCTATATGGACTGACCCAAGCACTAATAAAGCCTTTATGGGTTAGCCCAGAAGCTCATTGGGTCTCCCTGGGCTGACTCAATCACTGACGGACCTTCCTTGGCTTGACACATCTACTGGTGGGACTGTATCGGCTGAACCAACCACTGATCTTGTCCCACTGGTTAGATGGTATTAAATTGGAGTCTGATTAAGCAATGATGAAATCAACAGACCAAATCTGTGATGGAGCTTTTGTCCAAATCATCCATAAACCCACTAACCCCATCCTGTAGGTAATGTAGTATATTCCTTTTATTGAAACTACAGCTAATGCAAATTTACTGCAGGTCCAATCACTATTCCACTCGCTGCTTTCTGGAGAATATCCTGGCCGTAGCCTCCATTATTTACCGCTCTCTGCACACACATTATGCCATTTCTCTATTCTCCACCGTCGCGGCTAATAGGGATTTAATGCTTTCCCTACAGTTGCAATTAAAATATTTTTATAGATGGGATAATAGTAAGGATTTGTTGTTTTTGCTTTTACTGCTCATTTTGCAGCTCCTATTGGTAATATTGTTTTCTGATGCATTCACCAGCTCATAAAGGCAAAAAAATCTCACAAACAAGGTTATTTGTGCAGGCAGAAAGAGGGAACAAAAACAGAACATTCAAAGACTTTCAAGGGCTAAAATTGGGTTTTTAGGAACGTGACTGCGTCCTGTGATAATGTAATGAATATTGTTAGTGGGGACTAATGGCAATAGGGGAGGAGAGTCACGAAACCAAAAACATAATTTTTGAAATGTTTATTTCCTTTAGAAGGAAAATGTTATTCGTGATGATAGAATTCAACGCTCTAATGCTCTACAAATTATAGTCAATTTTCATTATCAATCTCCCAAAAGAGCCGTAACAAAAAAGTTTAACTTTTTTTTACATTTGCTGTAAACACCAAAACTTTTGGAGGTTATAGATAAGAATTGTGGTGGCATATGAAGCTTTTTAAGTTCTCGAGAAGATAGGGCCTCCATCCTATCTATTGGTATTATTTAGGATTCTAAAGGCTTTTGCTTGCGGAGACATTATTTGTTTTAAGCCTTGAGGTCTTCACCAGATACACCATAGAGATCTAAACCTAAGCCCCCTCATCTAGTCAACATGGTCTCTGCCCCACACTGACAAAGGGCAAGAACCCCCCCAAAAAGCTGTCTACAGACTTTTCCTCCCTCTTAGGCTACATTCACACAAACCTATGGGGGATGTATATACGGCCGACGTATATACGTGCCCCATACATCGCAATGGCCTCACGGCACCGTACGGTGCAGCACACGAGCGGCCCAATAATGCTCCGTACCCCCTAGAAAGATAGGACATGTCTTAACTTTCAACGGAATGCGGTGCCGGACTCTATGTTAGGCTATGGAGAGGGGCATGGGTGAGCGGCGCTTTCCCCCTCTTCCTCTCCCCGACACTGCCGTGTGCCCGCCGTACTACGGTACGGCAGGCAACGGTATATGAGATTCTTTTTACTTTAACATCTCAAGTCACAATTCAAGGCTCTTTGAGGGGAATTGGTCGGCAGCCTCGACCATGCAAAGGTTTTTAACCATTTTAGGTAGTAGCCCTGGAGAGATGTTTCATCCTTCCTTTGTGTGTGTTGTGAATGTAACGATTCAGGAATGTTTTAACTTTTATTGAATGGGATATTGGTTTCTTTAGCAGGACCAGGCTGGGCTGACTTCAGGCACACCAGTCCGGACTCTTTCTATTCCCGATATTTCTCCTGGGGCTGACCACCTCCGCTGTATTGGTTATCTCAATCATCAGTCAACTTTTCTCATGAGCACGTCTCTTATAGCTCCTGATGGTGGCCATCTCACCTGTGCCTCTTTGTGACACCTATCATGTGACACTCATGGCTCCTTGTGACTAGTACTCCTTGTCTCAGCTCTTAGGACCTCCACTTCAGCTCTTAGATCTTCCATTGGTGAAAATTCCACACTTCCGATTTCCGTTTGAGGCCTTGTGTACACGACCATGTGCTTTATACGGTCTGCAAACCGGAGGAAGTTTGCGTCCATCCCAATATGCTTAGGCATGGTGACCCTATTTAGAGGTCGTGAGCTGGCTGCCATATACAGTTACTGTGGCCACCATATATAGTTGTATGAGGCCTAACAGGAGCACCTTGCCCTCTCAGAGCAGTAGATAAACTCCTGGATTGAAATTCCACTTCTAGAGTCCTGCTGCTACAAACAACATAGACAAAAGGTACAATTACAAAAGGTACAACTGGTGTAGAAACAGTATCAACCAATTGTTATACCCCACCTTGATATGTTTGTCCATTGTTTTATCCATTCACTGCATTGTGAAAACCTTTTTCTAAACCTAAGCCTTTTTATAAGGTAAGAAACCGCTGGTAGCCAAAAGACTCATTATAGCTTGGCGGCCACTAATACCCATAGGGGTTTCATGACTATTAGTAGAAATTGTTGGCAAATTAAGCGCCGTTTGTTGGATTCTGGTATTCGAGTGCTGTGATTAAAAACTAAGCAACATCCATTAAAAAATTCTTTGCAGTACACCGGAGCCAGCGGTGGATAAAAGCAGCCATTATGCTCCGACGTCCTCCCTTCAATATTAAATTTGGACATAGCAGCAGATCACCGTATAGGCACAAACGAGTCATCATCATACAAATTGAGTTATTTCAGTGTAAATAGCATGCGATCTGAAGCGGGCCAGCGGAGAAGATTAAGACAATTTAATATCACACAAAAAATGCTTTCATACATAACCCAGCATGCATCACTGCTACATGCACAGAACTGAAGAACAATATCGCTTTATGGTAGTCGGAGTTTTAGTAACCTGCTCTATTTTGTGGAGACCAAGCCCTTAATAAAGATTTTGCCGCTCAACGCCTCCGCTTCTCTACGAGTTCTAGGTATTGTATGTATGAATTGTCCGTGCCTACATAGACTCTAAGGAGATTAAAGCTGGTCTGATATGGCCACCTCTAAAAGGGAATAAAAGAAAGGTTTTCAAAGACAGTACTACAGAGAAATGAAGGGTGTTTGCATGCCAAAAAAATAAAGTTTCATATCTAGTTCAAATGAGTGAAAAAAAATCCTGCTAGGCAGACAGCCCTCCTGCCTATGTGTATAGCATGACAGTCCTGCAACTGGCCAAATACAGAACGCCTGCCCCAAATAAAGCCTTTACCCTCCTAGCCCCCAGCCCAAGCTGCGTCCTGCACAGTGACCCTTGCCCAGCCCATGAACGACAGCCGCAGCTCGCACCTAGGAGCCATGACGACAGCCAACATCCAGGAACCGGGCGCCCACAGCCCTCGCTCGGGGATGGCGTCGCGCCCACAGCCCTCGCTCGGGGATGGCGTCGCGCCCACAGCCCTCGCTCGGGGATGGCGTCGCGCCCACAGCCCTCGCTCGGGGATGACGCCGTCCACAGCAGGCACTCAGAATTGCTGGTCACACTCAAAATTTGTTGCCCCTAGCCAACATTTTAAAACACTGGCTCCAGGCAAATATTGCAAGGCCCCAACTCACAGCTGTAGAAAGCTATAGTGCACTAAGCATTACCCCTGTAGGCAAAATGTAGTATTTCATGGTGGATCATCAGATGCATAATACTCAATTTGGCCATGAATGACCCAAAGTTGGTCTGGAGAAGTTGTTCATGGAACTAAAAATTTTAAAGGGAACCTGTATGCAGAAATCTACCTGATAAACCACTATTATTATGTTGTCATGCAGCTGAACACCTTCCAGATCAGGTTTCTTTCATGACCCAGTGTGGTGGCATCATCCAGAAAATCAACTTGTGAGATGTAAATTGGTTGTATAAAGTCAAGGAGGCGGAGATTTTAACACTGAAGTCAAGCTCTCTCTTCCTCAGAAAGCCACCTTCACTGTAATTGATGGTCCTATATCCAGTGACATCACTGTCCAGATCTCCTGAAGTCTGATGCATGATGTCAATCACAGTGGAGGAGGCGTTTAGAGCTCCCCACCTTGACTTCAGTGTTAAACTCTCCTCCTCCTTGACTTTCTACAGCCAATTTACATCTCACTTCAAAATTGATTTTCTAGATGATGCCACCACATTGGGTCATAAAACAAAAACTAGAAGGGATTACTCTGTTTGACAATATACTGGTAGTAGTTTATAGGGACAATTGCTGCTGACAGGTTCCCTTTAAGCTTACAGATAATACATTTCAGTAATAAATTTGTTTTTCTCCATCTAAAATTCCTAATGGTCTTTCTTTAGCGCCACCGACAATTCATTCAAAGTGAAGATTTCTTCAAGGGATTATTCTTGCATTTTGGTCTTTAAAATTTTATTGCATATTTTATTCCGATGATAAAAATGTTTTACTATTACAATACAAATAAGCAGATGGAATTTTCCTAACAAACACCGTGACTTTACTTCTATCAAGGTCATCGAGGCAATTAAAATCTAATGACCACTGCAAGGAGAAGATTCTTCTTACAGAATGAATCCAGAAGCTCATCAGAACGGAGGTCACGTAGAGCCATGAAGTCACGCAATACAAGACTGTCAGAGTAACCATGGAGACATCGATTTCCTTAAATATTTTTATAATCATAATAAGTTTTTCTTGTAAATATGCAATGTAATATAAACTTTTCTAAGCCCAGCCTTGTAAATCCATTTTAGTTGTCCCAAGTTATATGAGATACCAGTATGAAGGTGGGAGTCTGGGATCTTAAAGGACATCTACCACCAGGATGAAGGATTGTAAACCAAGCACACTGACATACTTGTGTGTGCCCCTTTTGGCAGAATCTGCTCTTCTTTTAGCTTCTTATGTCGTCGTTTTTTACAAAGTAAAGCTTTTAAAATTATGCAAATGAGTCTGAGGGGCTCCGGTGCCCATAGGTGTTAATGGAGCCTGGAGCCCCTAAGGCTCATTTGCTGAATTTTTACATTTTTTTTTTTTCTTAAAAACAAAGGTATAGGTAATGTGGCTATAGTGGCCGAGAGGCAGAGAGAGGAGAATCCTGCTGCAGCCAGTTGTCTTACAGACAGACAGAGGAGAAAGAGGAACATAGTTGATCTACTAGGACAGTGATGGACAACCTTTAGAGACGAGAGTGCCCAAACTACAACAAAGACCCGCTTATTTATCACAAAGTGCCAACATAGAAATTTAATTTATGATTTATACTCCCTTCTCTGTCACAGTTTTCATTGATACCAGCACTGAGCACACCAATAAAGCAGAAAATAGTCCCAGGTAGAGCTGTCACCTTTAAAATATCTCTGTGCACAGCAAGTCCTGGGCTGTCTGGGACTGCAGGAAATAAACTGGAGTCATCTCTGGTGATGGCCTGAGTGCCCACAGGAAGGGCTCTGAGTGCCACCTCTGGCACCAGTGCCATAGGTTAGCCATCACTGTACTAGGACTTGCACATGAAATATTCGAGTTTATTTGTAAAAAAAAAAAAAAAAAAAAAAAAGACAAAAGGATAAAAGGGGGTGAGGCTAAACAAAATGGGCAGGGTTTACAATCCCTTTTTACTATAGAAAGAACAGAGGGGGGGATCCTGCTGCAGCCAGTTGTCATACAGCCATACTCATGGACATGGACAAAATAGAGAGCTAAAAAGAGACAATAAAAGATCAAATGAGAAAAAAAAAAAAAAGAGATTATTTAATAAATTGCTAAAATTAAGCATTTTTATTACCGTTTTTGTTATTTTAACATAATAATTTTTTATGGTGTATAGATAAATTTTTAGAATCTAAAAAGTTTAGGTCTTCCAGTGTAGATAATTTTCATGAAGTTAAAGGGGTTGTACCTATTTAAGTTACCCCTTATCCACAGGATCGTTGATGGTCCGACTGCTGAATCCACCCTCCAGATGCACGGTGGGGGGTAGGAGGGGGGTCCAGTTCTTATTAGGGGAGGAGCTTCTAGCAGTGAGACCCTCACAGATCAGCTATTTATCCCCTATCCTGTGAATAAGGGTTAACTGAAATACCTGGTACAATCCCTTTAACCAAAAAGAACAACTTAAATCTATAAGTTAAATCCATGAAAGGAATGTTCCTTTATATGTTTTAAGTTTTCCTTTAAAAACTTCATATATACAGCAATAAGTTGTAGGAGTTACAGATATGTACTTTTGATTACAGGATACTGGACACGTAAAATTACATTATTAATTATTATTTCTTGTACGGCAAAGTTCATGTTATTTGGAGGTCATTCATCTGGAACAAATAAGGAACGCTAAATGCTAAAGAATAGCAAAGCAATTTGTCCCTTCTTATTTTCACGTCCTGGAATCTTACGGTATATCTCATTTTCTACCAAAATTTAACCCCTTCAGAACAGGGCACAGAGTTTACGGTATTTATTCTTTTCAAGCTGTAAAAGTTTTTCTTTTTACAATTGATTGATGGTTGAGGGCTTGCTTTTTGCAAGACAAGTACAATTTTTAACGGGTTGGTATTTTGAGATATAATACTCGTTGAGTAACTTTCATTAACCATTTGTAATGAAGGGTGAAAAAACTTGTTTGTACTTGGCAAGATAAATTTTGCTAAGACCGGCCCCCATTAATACAACCCCACCCCAAAGCTGCTACAGGCAAAATGGAAAAGGGATTAGATAATCCAAACAGCAGAGACGAGTATTTATTTAGTTTATTTTTATGAATCAGTTCTAAGTTTAGTGTTCCTTCATGAATTGTTGTGACTAAAATATACTGCTGCTTTTCAGGTTTTTCATCCTATAGAGCAGGTATTTGGGAGGAAATCTAGTGCGTAGTGAGTGATGTGTCAAGTATACATTCTTAGCCCCACACCTAGAACACATCCAAGTCTCATGATTCATGAGAAGGACACATAAACTGACCCTAAACTTAACCAGCAGATTACTAGAGATTGTAGCAGCTCCTGGTGAGCTACTTCTCACTACTTCATGCAGGGCCGGCGCCATGCTGGGCATACTCGGGCAAGTGCCGGGGCCCAGAGCTGCTGGGGGGCCAAGATAAGGTTTAACATAAGGAGACCATGGGGGTGAGGGTTATATCTCATGAATCCATAGGGGGTGAGGGGGACTTTACATAAAATAACCATGAGGGGGCTGTTTGGGATGATAAACTAGGGAATATTTTAGGGAACTGGAGTCTGAATTTTTAATGTCACCATGCGAGTTCACTGCAAAGGAGCCCACTGAGGCTCTATCGCCCAGGGGCCTACTGAAACCTGGAGCCGACCCCGACTCCATGAAAACATTGATAGAACCCCTTATATTTATCATTCCCTCTGTTGTTCCTGTGCTAGCGCTGCCATCTTTACTTTTCAAATATAATGGCAAAACATAATAAAGAAAATGTGAGACTATTGGCAAAGTTATCCACAATAAATCATAAATTATAAAATAGGCCAACAGGAAGAAATGTACACATAGAATTTATGTTTGTGGTCATTCATGCGCCATCTGCATGCCATGTCTATACTTACTCTAGGGACCTTAATCTGGAGCCGGGGTCCGATAGGTAGAACCTCCATATATCAGAGATTTACATCATGTTCTATGGTGACGATACCCCTATTAAGGTAGATCCGATGGTAGGTGCATCTAACGAATGGAAGGATAGCTCTTTTAGGGCACTTGATGTGGCTAATGGGGCGTGGAATAGCCGGAGCTGAGACTACACGGCGTGGCTACTCCTCGCCTCAGTAGCCTCTTTGATCCTCCTACCCAGACATCTACAAGGAGGTGCGCGCACTCGTCCGTGAAGCCGGAGTTCTGCACATGTGGAGTAACTCCGGCTTTGGAGCCGAGATCGTACAGCCGCTGGCCTGCTTTGCTGACGCGTGCGCACAACTCCATGTAGCTGCGCACTGAAGATGTCTGGGTAGGAGGATGAAAGAGGCTGCTGGGGCGTGGAGTAGCCGCGCAGCGTAGCCTCAGCTCCGGCAACTCCACGCCCCAGTAGCCTCTTTAGAAAAATTTGCATATCAAGGCTATTAAACTTTCTAAAAGATTGTGGGGACTAAAGGATTAGCCCTAAAAAAGGCTATCCTCACATTTGTTAGATGCACCTACCATCGGATCTACCTTAATAGGTAGACCCATAGTGGTAGGTTTCATCATCTATTAATAACTAGAGACTGAATTGCCGTAGGATGTGTATCATGACAGCACTAAACGTTGTGAAGGCCCAGCCTTTGTGTCTCGATGAGCAATAACACAGCGGATCATATAACGCATCTTTGTCCCTTTATAAACCCCCGCTGTTCCTTTATAGCAGATAATGAAACGCTGATGCCGGTAATTAATGCGTTTTCACTTTCTCATTCTCACGGATATAAATATGATCTTTTATGACATTTACCAAAGACATAAACTCACTAATTGAGTCATCACTACTAAAACGTAGTAAAAGGAACATGAAAAGATTCCAGAACTGGAAGAGTGAGCGGTATTAGATATGTACTGATTTATTAAAAAAAAGAAGAAGTTGAGCTTTCAGACACACAGAAGTTTTGTGCAAGGTCAGCAAATTTATTCAAGAATTTCCGATTTCATTACACCACAAAACTGTGTAATCAGAACTGCTGAGATAATCCTAATTATAGATAAAGGAGAACAATCCAGGCAACTCTGCTGCAGAACAGGAAAGAGCCCCGCAGACTCAGCATTAAGATACGGCACGTGCAACCCTCCATTGTCCTGTGGGAGGACACCTCCTAGAAGAGTCAAAGCCTCAGAGACCTTCAGTAGGGAAATCCGTAGAAGGGTTTTGCGGAGTAAACCCGGACCCATCCATAGACCTCAGTTAAGAGGAATCATGGCATGGAAGGCCAACATGCAACTGGAAGGTCCTAAGGTATAAAGGAAATATCTAACATGGAGGCAGATTATGGTTCCACTTGATGGACATATGCTTTCCTAAACCATATTTACTAAAAAAAACTATGTTTGCTATGGGACCAAAGGATCGAAGGAACAAGACACTGGAAGGACCCATCCTCTTTGGCCGTTTGGTGGCAGGACTTCCCAACAAATAGGTTGCTTGCTATGGGGTCCATAGATAGACGGAGCTTGATACTGGATGGTCCCATCCTTCTTGCCGTTTGGTGGCAGGACTTCCCAACAAATAGGTTGTTTGGTATGGAGCCAATGGATAGACGGAGCTCGAAACTGGATGGTCTCATCCTCTTTTGCCGTTTGATGGCAATATTTCCCAATTAAGAGGTTGAGGAGTAACCTCTATTACTGTGGCAGTGCCAACCATTGCCCATATGAAATTTATCCTTACACAAGTGAATAGGGATAAACTCCAATACTAGCCACAGAATTCCACAAGAGGGGTTCACAGTTCTGAAGTTTTCACCAAATCCCAACTCTGCTCAACAGAGGGGGACTGTAAATGGGCCAGAGATCTACCCCATCCTCAGTTAAGAGTCATTGGGATGTCTATAGTTATAACTGTAGGTCACAGTAGTCTAGAAGTGGATCTACTTGGTCTAAATCCATTTAGAACAGGTTCTGAGGTCTTAAAGATTCAGATGTCAATGTAATGGTAACAGGGTCAGGGTCTTCAAAAAAAGTCTTGGATTAGTGGTAGTGAATGCAGTAATCATAAAGTAAGTCATAGCCGGGACGATCCAGGAGACATTAATGGTAGTAATCATGATAACAAACGTGAGAGGTCAAAATCCTGAGGTCAATATCAGAGCCGAGGTGGAGATGGAGACAAGTCGAGGTCAGGAACTAGATTAGAATCAAAGATGTAAGCAATCACCTTATCTCCAGGCAGTAAGTGACAAGGGATTTATGGGAGCTGATCCAAGATAACTGATCAGTAGCAGAAGTCAGGATAGGGAAGAATTAACCACTGCACTGCTAAAGCAGGACTAGAGCTACAGTCTCTCAGGAGAGTGGGGGAGGTAATATGGTATCAGACTTTGCATTTGATTCAGATACTATCAGAATCAACGGCTTACTAAAGCAGCCAGAGGTCCTCAATATCAGACCACTGGCGGTTCGACACCCAGCACCCACACCCAGAGTCATGACAATGTTACTACACAGTGTCGGACTGGCACGTGTATGGCCTACCAGAGGTGGTGATCTTGAGGGCCCACCCTTCTACCATGAAATGCCATGAAAAACCAAATCATGTAGCATGTATCATCAAAAAAATCTAATAATCTATAATATTGGGTCCATCCTATATGAAATAGAACATAATATCCAGTGATTACTCCATTCATTCTTTGGGGCCTATTATAAAGTGTTAGAACCTGGGGCCCACCGGAGGATTCTCTGATGCTCTGGTGGGCCAGTCCGACACTGTTCTACATAGTGTTCGGTATGGAGGTAGACAGCTCCCTTACCTGGGAAGTGTTCGTTCTGAATTACTGCACCTCAGCCCCCATTCATTACAAAGGAACTGAGCTTGCAATATCCTTCCTGACCACTACACAGTGTATACAGCGGTCTTCTTCAAAGAGGTATTCCAGGAATAGACATAATTCATATTCAAATGGGTCATTGAAATACAAGCTAAAATGTATTTAGTTGTTATTTAAAATATTGCTCCCCTTAGCAAAAAAATGTTGTGGACACACACTGTGATGGAGAATTAAAATGCTACTGGCCCTTTAACCAGTCCATTGATTGTGTCCCTGTGGAGGAGACACAAGATAGAAGATGGCCACTGGTCACATGTCCACATCACATGTCCTGCACCTGCCTGGGCCGGTCATGTGATCATCACTACACTTGGCTGTGGTCGGTTGGTTGCAGTGCATCCAGCATACTGGTGTTGTGGCGAGACGTCATCTCAGTGAGGTGATGTGCATTAATGGCAGTGACACATCATTACTATGGTAACAGAACGGGACAATCCGTTAGATAACCACTGGGAAAAGAGCATAATAGGGAGAAGCTCTTACTGAGAACTGTGGGATCATGGGAGTTATAGTATCCTGTGGCGGCCATCTTGGAGATAACTCTGTCTTTGGTGAATCTTATGCTCTGTTTTGTGTTTCATGACATTAAGTTTTGTTGCATTCATTTATTTATGGCATTATGGGTTTCATATTCCGGAATACCCCTTTAACTCTTAAAAGAGCATCTATCACCAGGATTAAGGACTGTATACAAATGAGCTTGAGGGGCTCCAGGCTCCATAGCTGTTAATGGAGCCTGGAGCCCCTCAGGCACATTTGCATACAGTCTTTGGGTGATAGATGTCCTTTAAACTAATGCCCGTCATGGCTCTTAGTACCAGCTGACCGGTCAAGGTGCCAGATCCGATATCCAAAATTTGAAAAAGTTGGATTTTTCTCCCAAAAACTTTCCCAGTCCATGTCCATGGCTTATCTTGGTATTGCTATTTTTTATAAGTAAAGCCTATAACAAAAGTGACGCTTTTTTGCTAAATTCTATTTAAAAGTTAAAATTTTTTCAATTCTTTAGCGTAGAGTCAGTTGGGCTCTAAACCTTAACTTATATAAATTCTATCCCGGTACATTCCTCACATTGCTATGATAGCAGCGCACACTGCAGGCATGTATAGAGTGTAAACTTCTCCCCTCAAGGACATTGCACAAATGACACCGGGCCTGGATCCGCACGAGTAATAAGAGACTAGTTATCAGTTGTAGGGTTTTCAATTACGTCAGATCTGGCCTCCATATTTTCCCACTCTTAAAAGTTACAAAAACTTTTTTATGAGCAAAAGCAGGAGGTCCCTGGTTCTGGATTTTTTTAATAACATTTTCTCCAAAAAGAAACTGATAAGCAATGTCTTACCTTGTTGAGGTGGGGGTTCCTGGTGATGTCATAGCCCCTCTTTTTGATGGCGAGTGTCTTGGTGGGTTCCTCAGCAGCAGGCCCCGAGTGGCAAACCCTCGCCAGCTCCCACGTAGCTCTGTGAGGATTTCTTCCGAGCGGAAGCCATTGTCCCATTCTCAGGGCGCACCTGGAATATTGGCTTCCGATGGACATGCTTTTTTTCACGATCAAACTGTTCATCTTGTATCTACAACGTAAAAGAACTATGTAAATACATGGTAGACATCTCCAAAATCTACAGCAGTGGAACAGCCTCAGGCCTTCTCAAACGGTCAGTCATACTTTACTTCCTTTTTATAAACTGCAGGTCAGAATTTCCTGAGGCAGGAGTTCTCCCTGTTTCTAGAAAATATATGTACAGGCGGTCCCCTACTTAAGGACACCCGACTTACAGACAACCCATAGTTACAGACAGACCCCTCTGACCTCTGGTGAAGCATTAATCAGCTGTAAGGTGTCTGTAATGAAGCTTTATTGATAATCCTTGGTCCCATTACAGCAAAAAATGTTTCAACTCCAATTGTCACTGGAGCCAAAATTTTTTTGTCTGGAACTACAATTATAAAATATACAGTTTCGACTTAAGAACAAACCTCTGGGGGCTGCCTTTATTTGGTTTTGGCGTAATAAAAGATAAGGACAAGTATCATTGCATCAATAGGCCATGAAGATGGGTGGGGCCAAAATGGCAGCCATATTTAGCGACTTAGTAGAAGTAGCAAACAAATGTGATAATGGCCGATATCAATGACCTTAAGGGTAAGAACAAAAGTGTATTGTGCAGAATAGAAGCTTCTCATTCAGCTCATGGTTTTCATGTGCAACATTAGAGAGAATCAATAATCATGCTCATAGTTTTACCGCTGTCAAAACCTAAGCAAAGAATAATCTGGCTGAAAAACATATTACTTGAAAACTGCAGGGAAATTAACCAATTATTAGATCACTGTATGATGTCACACCTATCCCCTCCCTGTACAATGACCGCTATATAGATAACACTGACCCATCATTACATCACTACTGACAATAGATGATGTCACAGCTTATCTCCTCCCCCTCCCTGTACAATGACCTCTATATAAAGAACACTGACCCATCATTACATCACTACTGACAATAGATGATGTCACAGCTTATCTCCTCCCCCTCCCTGTACAATGACCTCTATATACAGAACACTGACCCCTCATTACAATAGATGATGTCACATTCTATTTAAACCTCCTATCTGCACACAGCATTTTCAGCACCATAATGCTTCTCTAAAGTATATCATGGTTATAGTAAATGTTTCCACAAGCCATCCTGTATGTAACCTGGGGACTCCCTGTGACAAAAAAATTAAATGATAAAAAATATACGGTAATAAAGTAACTAGTAAAACCAAAAAATTTCATGTTACTCCAAAAAAAAAGAAAAAAAAAAGGGTCAGGTGACTGTGGATGTTATGTTCCCTACAGATAATACTAGAGGCGCGCTGGTGTCTGGACCAGATAAGAGTACTCTAAAAATTTTTCTCACACTTCTGTCGTCTTGTGAAATGGTGTGAAGAAAGTTCAGGCATTGCGGTCAGTGATCCCAGCCGGAGCCTAATGATCAGACATAACACCCTTGTATCATGCTCTGGAAGTGCAGCCTGTACTTGCCAATATTCACCAAGAGGCATAAGGGAAACATTAGAGACCTCAAGTAAGGACTGTAGGTTGAGGTTTTTTGTACTTTAAGGCTTTGTTCACATGTTCCATTTAGATTGCAATTAGAAACTCAATCTGGAATGGGGAGGGGCTTGGCATACGCATTTCACCTAAAACGCATGTGTAAGTTAACAAGCTTCATGTGGATTGCATGTTGAGCTTCTTACGATAGGATGCGGTTCAGATTAAACTCCCGACTCCGGTTGGATCGCAGTTCTAAGTACAATCCAAACGGAACATGTGAATACAGCCTAAGGGTATGTTCGCATGGCGAAATTCAGCGGAACATTTCTGTCTGGGCAACTGTGCCAAATTCTCCAACCCAATGAAATCCATGGGAGGCTGCCAGGTCACAGAATCCGTCTGTTAAAAATCTGTCCGATACCCGTGGATTGTGTCGTGGAATTCAATGCTGATATTGCAAGGAAAAATTTGTGTTAAATTCAGCCCTTTTTTTTTTTAAGGTAGTCAGGTATTTTTATGTGAATTACTGGACTAAAGGGCCCCTTAAAGGGAACCCGTCACCAAGAGACCCATTTTTAACATAGACATGCTCAGATAAAGCAGAGCCGGCCGCCTTGGTCTCTGCATTCATCTGCGCATGCACTACTCTATGCCTTGCAAGTGGCTGCGTAGAGTAGCGCATGCGCAGATGAATGCAGAGACTGTGCAGCCAACTCTAGTTAATCTGCGCATGTCTGGCCGCACGTTCTGTGGGATGCCAACTTGAGAATGGCTGACGCAGTCAGCGAGAGTTGATGACAGCGGGGGGATCATCAATTGATGACGTCCGTGGGTGGGGGGGATTGGGGCAAGGTAGGGGGCTTCGGTATCCTGGGTGAGGGGCGGTTTTATAAATCTGAAAAGGACACACAGAGGAGCGGTTTCCCAATGGTGGGGGGAAACTGCTCTGCTTAAGCCAGTCCCAAATGGGGACAAATGGACTAGTCACTACTCGCATGGCATTGTAAGGTAATATATAGCTTATCTTTTTTTCTGTATAACACATTTTTTTATACAAAAATAGTTTGCCAGTGTATGTACTATACCAAAATTGGGTCTCCTGGTGACAGGTTCCCTTTAAGTATATCTGCTCCCCAATTGTAGCAGGTATTTGGGTCCACAAGGACTCATATTAAAACAGGTGTCAACCAAAATCTTATATGACTCCTCTCTTTACAATTTCAGGATTTACATTGTGGAATTTTTTTGCAATTACAGCTTTTATGTTAGCCGACCACAATTCTACTGGGTGCGTCACCGGGTGAGTGGGTGCACAATTATGTGGTGTGTCGTGGTGGCACAAATTTGCTACCATTGCAGCCTGTGACTTTAATTTTTACATATGGGGAAAAGAAAAAAAGTTAAAAGTAAAATTACCGTAAAGTATTAAAGTACCTTAAAAATGAAGCCCTTTTTAATTTTTTGCTATGAGATCGAACAAATATTTCATACTTCTGTTTTGGGAACAGGTCCTGGCTGAGTAACGCTCTTTTCATCCGAGTATGTGTGAAATGACCTTGAATTTTTTTCTCTAGCGTTTGTAGTGTACACAGGATTAGTAATCTAGCAATGGAGCGGGGTAATGTTACCATAACAACTAGAGACGCCACCAGGCCGGAGCAGAGGACATCGCCTCACACCTGATGATTTACAGACTACAACACACAATCCACTATAGGTTAATCTGCTGCTACCATCCTCAAATCCTACACAGGCACCACCATTATACAAGCCATTTATTAGAAAAGTTGCAGAATTTAGGCCTCTTTAATCATGTAAGTGTAAGACTGTGTCTTTCTGACCAGTCAGTGCTTGGCTTTCATCTTGAAAGCTGTTCTGAAAAATTGTAAGCTGAACTCTGATTGGTTGCTATCGGCAGCAAACACAGTCAAGCTCTACTACTAGTTTGTTTTGATCATTTAGGCCTCAATAGTAGATTTTGTACTAATTTATCCTTATTTACAGTAAATATGGAGAATCCGCTTTTGGGGGCTTTATGGTAATAATAGTATTTAAAGAGACTAATGAGTTTTAAAGCCACATTTATATATATATATATATGTGACTTTAAGGGACAGAAACATACTTTATGTAAAAGTCAAGAGTTGATACTTTTTTTTTTTTTTAAACTACATTAAAGTATATATATTTCAGCCACATATCTGTTAATCTATTAGTACTGTCACAGAGGTGGTCACCCAGATTTTCAGAAATCCAAAATATCAAATCTACCCAATTATTCCATTGTAGGTTATTACGGCTCAATTAGGTCAAGGCACGGTGACTGTGTTAATCTTCTTATGTATATTATCCATGGCCTTCTTCTTTTTAAAAGCAACTTTTAACATTATGCTAATGAGCCAGAAGGGCTATGGGGAGTGTTACTAGAGCCCCTCCATGCTATAGCTTCATAGGCAATTAGACTATCTCTCCCTCAGCACTTCACCCCTTCCTCTGCCTGCTGTACTCCTGCACAGTGTAAAAGCATGTGAAGCTACAGCATGGAAGCGCTCTGATGACACCCCCCAGAGCCCAAGTAGCCTATTAACATAATTTTAACAGTTGATTTTAAAAAGAAAGATATGGTTAACAAAGAGAAGATTACCACAGTCATGATGCCTGGATATAGGAGTAAGTGTCCCTAGTTTATCATGCTTAATTTGGATGGTAGATTTTCTTTATGGCTCTAAGTAAGTTGGGTAACCACCTCCTGTACATGATAATATAATGGTGACGATAGTTGATGCATCCAACTTTTCCAGGAACAAATATGGGAAAATATTTTTTCGACAAATTCACAGAAAAGGACGTCTATCCACTGGTCAGTTTGTTTCATCACTGACAACCCCTTTAAAATAAAAGTCACTTTTAAACAACATTGTTAGAAGGATATGCATCTTAAAGGCTAATTCTTAAGTCTATGGACCCCCGATATAAAATATCGAGATAAAATAAATGCTGTGTTTTTCAATACGATTTAAGATTACGAGACAGAACCAAGACGATCTTAAGAAACATCTGCAAGGTTCTGCCCTTAATTCTCCCTAAGACTCCATGTAAACAAGACGTCTAAGCCTGTGCCAGTCAGCTGGCACTTCTGCAATAACATACACACATATATCATTGCGTAAGTCTTCATACCCCCCTGGGCCTGTGCTAAATATAGCACCTTTTAAATTATGCAGCAAGAAATCTTCTATAAACTGCAATCCGATCGCATTTCCGCAGTTCGCTGTCATCGGATGGAAACAAAATATTCCCTTTAAGGAGGCATTCGTGTAAAGACCTGCAGTCAGCTGACCTGATATATTGTTATCATGTAGGGTGCACGCCGCAAAGCGTTTATCTGCTGCAAGGAAATGCACAAAAATATACAAAGTATCCCCTGCAAGGAAATCAGAAGACGTAAGACAAAGGCCGGGCTGCAGACATGTCCGCCTTCTTTGTATCATTTACCTCCAGGTTCTCTGCAGGGACCAGCTGCACTCAGCAAGGCAGGAGTTAAGTGCTCTGCTCTGTATAAGGACACAGACAAGGCTTGCTGTTTTTTTTTTTTTTAGTTTTTTTTTTCCCAACAGCTTTATTGCATAGAGCAGAGCGTGGGGTGTGAACACTCCATTCTAATGTGAAACCTGAGAACTAAGAGTCCACCAATTAAATTGCATCTGAGGCTTCCACATACCAATGCAATCTTTTTTTTCCAAATTTACCGAATTTTTCGCATTTGTTTTTGAATCCACATGCTTTTATTTTTGCACTGCATTTTTTTTTAAAAATCATGATCGTTATAACTTCTGCTATTTTTATTATTCTGATATTTTTGATTGATTACCTATTCATATGGATTGATTACCTATTCATATGGATTGATTACCTATTCATATATCATATCTACAAAAATCTTAGAGCCGGAAACCCAACAGATCCAAAATACCCTTCTCTCGCCCCATGACCTGTTTACAGTCAGTCCAATGCAAGTGGATAGGGCAGAGCTGCAATATTGAGAATGGCCACTATACAATAAATGGCGCTGTGCTTAGTAAGGAGTGAAGACATGACAGTACTTTTCTTATTCAATGCAGCGGTCTCTTTAAACAGCTGGTCATAGAGATTACCCAACAATTAAATATTGATCACCTAGGATAGAGAGTGTCACACTAGTAAAAACAATATATATGACCCAGATTAATAAGAAAAAGGCCCAACAATATAGGGAACAGAAAAGAACGCTGAAAACAGGTTTTAACCCTCTTACACACCTTTTCGTAGCCGCTCTCTTGTAGCTGTCCTTCCTTCACTCCAATACTCTCTCCTCTAAGGTGTCTCTCTGCAGTCTCTATCAACTCTCCTCTCAGGGGTCTCTGACTCCACCTTAAGACCACCAAAAACTTTACAACCCCAAAACCAATTTACAAATTCTCCTTCCTGTACTGAGGACCTTTCAAATGCTAATAATGGGACACAATGACCAAATGGTCCCAAGCAGGACACCTCTACAAGGGGGTCATCACTCAATGGTATCTATATACACTATATCCATGTGCCAAATGGGTACAAGATATATCTGTGTAGCATACTTTATCAATATGTAAGATGGTGAAGATACAGGTAGAGGGATGAGGCTCATATCAGGATGCAACAAATGTGTGAAGCCAGGAGAGGGTCTACAAAATGATAGTGTGACTATTTACCATGAGGGAGAAGTTTCCCTTATATCTCAGTACACCAGTACAATGCGGTAACATGAATATATTATAACATACAAAACATGACTAATATTTGGTATTAAAATACTTCAATTTATCTTTCAGAATTGTGAAATTTAAGGTAGGTTCCCCCCATGATATACACCCCTGTATGTGCCCACATAAGAGTGAAAGTCACAGTCAAAGCGGAAGAAAGAGCCACAATCATATGGCAGCCGGCCAGCCACAGTAATCTCAGAAGTGTCACCTGGAGAGCACCCACTGATGTTAGATAAAGAAAGAGAACCCTTATAGCTGTTACCCTGGGAACTAATATAAGTGTCTTCCAGAAAACCCTATAAATGTCAACCACAGAATCCTAATATCCATCCCCCAATTGTCACCTAAAGAACCCCAATAACTGACATCAACAGAACCCTAATAATTGTACTCTACAGAAACCCAGTGATATCTACAGAACCCATATAATTATCACCTACAGAACCCCAATAACTGTCAAAAGAATCCCAATAACTAACATCAGTAGAACCCTAATAACTGTCACCTACAGAACCCCAATAACTGTCACGTAGAACCCTTATAACTGTCACCTACAGAACCCTAATACTTGTCATCTAGAAAACCCCAATAATTGTCATACACATAACCCTAATATTTGTCACTTCAAACCCCAATAACTGTCACTTACAGATCCCTAATAACTTTTATATAGAATCCTTAAAATTGTCATTTACAGAACCCTAATAATTGTACTCTACAGAAACCCAGTGATATCTACAGAACCCATATAATTGTCACCTACAGAACCCCAATAACTGTCAACAGAATCCCAATAACTAACATCAGTAGAACCCCAATAACTGTCACCTACAGAACCCCAATAACTGTCACACAGAACCCTTATAACTGTCACCTACAGAACCCTAATACTTGTCATCTACAGAACCTAAATAACTGTCACCTACAAAACCCTAATATTTGTCATCTACAGAACCCAAATATTTGTCACCTACAGAACCCTAATATTTGTCACCTACAGGACCCTAATAACTGTCACCTACCGAACCCTACTATTTGTCATCTACAGAACACTTATATTTGTCACCTACAAAACCCTACTTTTTTGTCATCTACAGAACCTCCAAAATTGTAATTCAAAAAACCCTATAAGTATCAGCTACAGAAACATCCATAAAACCCCCATAAGGGGCAATTACAGATGAAGATCAAATAAAGAGCCAGATAAGTGTCCGCAGTACCTCATAGTAATCCCCAGAACCTGGTGTGAACCACAAGGCCCACCAACAGAATCATCCAAAGAACCCTGTAAGTTTTAGACATGGGACCCCCAAATGCAGGATCTTCTTCACCCTTGACCTTATCCTCAGCAAACATTGGTCCCATTCATTCAAAATGTCTTCTCTGCATCCCAAATTTAAGGATCCTGCAAATCTCACACAAACCTCCTGACTTCCACCCATTTTAGACCTGTCTTTATAAATTGGACTTAGTGAAATGTAGCCTGGTGAAATAGGGGTTAACATGCATTATGTTCCTATATGCATGCATTACCTTGACTGTCTGGGGCAGGGAAGCTGTGTGCACTGTCTGTCCTGAACAAGGTCTCAGTGGCACTTGCTGCGAGGGTCTGAGTGACAGGCCGGGCATGTGACGGATATAGGGCGTTGGAATCCGGAGTCCCATTCTGCAGGCAGCACTCCCCTCTACCCCTCCAATCCCTGCACAGAGTCTGGGGGCTGCTGCCTACTACAAGTGTTCCTAATTTACCTTATGGTTAACATATTGTCAACTGCAAATACCTTATATAAGAAGAAAAAGCCGGGGATGTATTACAGTAGGGAGATGTTCACACATAGCGGTAGTATACAGTATATACATGTTATATTGGGGTTCATGCCAGTGTAGCGACACCTTTGTTGGAGTTGGTGGAGGTGGTGAGAGGCCCTCTTTAATACTGAAGCTTAGCCCTGACAACCCGTAAGGCCCCTTCCACACTTGCGTTGCAGATCACGTCAGAGTTTGATCAGGGAGCGATCAGGGTTTGGTCAATGAAAAACGCACATTTTGCATCAGAGTGCAATCAGTTTTCAGTCAGAGTCCGTTCAGTGTCTCAGTTTTTCATGCGCGTTTTCAATGCAATTTCAATGCAATTTCAATGCGTTTTTCACGCGCAGATAATGCGCGTGAAAGGACTCAGGACTGAGCTCTATCTTTTCTATGGCAATTGTTGCGTGAAAAACGCATTGCACTTGCATTGCACTTGCAAGTGTCTCAGAGTGCGATGCGCTTTTGATGCATCTCCATAGACTTGTATGGTACGTTTTTCACGCGCGTGACTTGCAAAAGTAGAGCATGTCGAGATTTAAACGTGCGCTAAAAAAAAAAAACACGTGTGCGCGTGAAAAAAAAGGCAAGTCTGAAAAGACCCATTGGTTACAATGGGTCAGAGTGCAATGCAAGTTCTGCACGTCAAAAGCATGCACAGAAAACGCGCGTGAAAAACGCAAGTGTGAAAGGGGCCTAAAACACAATGGGGGTCATTTACTAACGGCCCGATTCGCGTTTTCCCGACATGTTACCCGAATATTTCCGATTTGCGCCGCTTGTACATAAATTGCCCCGGGTTTTTGGCGCACGTGATCGGATTGTGGCGCATCGGGGCCGGCATGCGCGCGACAGAAATCGGGGGGGCGTGGCCGAACGAAAACCTGACGTATTCGGAAAAACCGCCGCATTTAAAAACCGAAATGTGTCGCTTGGGAAGCGCTCACCTTCACCTGCTATGGGATGGTGCATTCCGGGGCGTTAAGATTATTTTCGGCGCAGCAGCGCCACCTGGTGGACGGCGGAGGAACTACCTTCTTAAATCCCAGCCGGACCCGAATCCTGTGCAGAGAACGCGCCGCTGGATCGCGAATGGGCCGGGTAAGTAAATCTGCCCCAGTGTATGAAATATTTGTGTGGAACTTTATTGGTGAAGACCTTAGATCAAAAACTGTACCATAGATGCCCTAAAAGTTATATTTACCATGGATGTAGGAGACTTTCGTGGTAAATATTTATGACCACCATTTTATATAGACTTTGTTAAAGTATTCAGAAAGATGGGAATGAAGTTTTGGGATGGTTTAGTTATATTCTACATTAGTGGAATATATAATTCTCTACATAAATGTGGACGTTGTGTCCTCACCTGCCATCCCACCTCACACCTGCAGAATCCCAGGAGTCTCATAGCGGAGCCTGCGCCAAATAACCTCAAATCCATATAGTAACCATAGTAATTATCACACTGATAATGTCACCTCTCCAAACTCACTCTGACCTCCGCCACCTGACACGCTCTTTGTAGACATTGATCTCGCTGAAGGCTTCTGGCAAAACGTTCAAACACAAGCAATTGACTCACGAGAAGTGACTTCAGGTAAAGCAGCGATGTAGAACACAGAGTGTATAATCATTTACATAACTATCACACATTGACCATTTATATCCATCTACATGGAGAAAGTATTGTCAGGATATGCTAATTTTGGGACAATAACAGACTGAGGATAGACTTTTAATATAAAATAGTGGACATCACCTTTAAAGTAGGGGCTTGGTCTGGGGTCTGACAAATGTACTGTATATATTCAAGTATAAGCCGAGGCCCCTAATGTTACCACCAAAAACTGTGAAAACCTATCGACTTGAGTATAAGCCGAGGGTTAGAAATGCATTGGTCAAACCCTCCCAGAATATAGCCAGCAAGCCCCCAGTCGTATACAGCCAGCCCCCATTAGTATATAGCCAGACCGCCCCTGTAGTATTATAGCCAACCATCTTTAGTATATAGCCAGCTAGCCCCCTGTAGTATACGTTCATCCCCCTGTAGTATATAGCCGGCCAGCACCCTGTAGTATATAGCCAGCCAGCTCCCTGAAGTATATGGCCAGCACCCATTAGTAAATAGCCAGACAGCCCCTGTAGTATTATAGCCAACCCCCTTTAGTATATAGCCAGCTAGTCCCCTGTAGTATATGGCCAGCCCCCTGTAGTATATACTGTAGCTGGCCAGCCCCCTTTAGTATATAGCCAACCCGGTGTAGTATATAGCCAGCCAGCCCCCTTTAGTATATAGCCAGTCCAATGTAGTACATAGCTGTGGGAACCCCGGCCATCACCCCAGAATGAAGTTCACCAGACAGGACTCAAAGAGTGTTCCTGCAGAATGTTCCAACAATGATAGGCGACTTTGCCCTCCTCCTTTCACCTGTGTTGGTGTCCTTAGGAGGCTGAACGATTGAAAGTCGCCAAAGAACAAGGAGAAATAAATTACTGCTTAAATTGCTGTGCTGGCACTTTGCAATAAATAAGTGGCTTTTAGTTGAAGTTTGGCCACTCAGGCTCTAAAAGGTTCGCCATCACTGCCCTAGTGGGATAGGAGTCACCTATCACTGCAGCCTCCAGCAGTTGGGGCTTTATGGCAGAGTCTGGAAGCCTCTACTCAGTTTACAGTAAGTACATATGAAAGCCGCATACAGTGCGCAAAACACATGAAGGACTCCCAGACTATGAGAAATAAGAATCTCTGGTCTGATGAACGAAGATTGAACTTTTTGGTGTTAATTCTAAGCGGTGGGTGAGGGGGGAGCTGGACCAGTGGTCGTAATGAGAGGAAAGATGAATGCGGCTCTGGACCTCAGACTAGGCCGAACCTTCCAACAAGACAATGACCCTAAGCACACAGATAAAATAACAAGGCAGAGGCTTCAGGACAACTCTGTGACCATTCCTGACTGGCCCAGCCAGAGCCCGGATCTAAACCCAATTGTGCATTTCTGGAGACACCTGAAAATGGTTTCCACCAATGTTCACCATCCAACCTGAGGGATCTGTAGAGGATCTGCAAGCAAGAGGCAGAGGATCCCCAAATCCAGGGTTGGGAAACTTGTAGCATCTTCCTAGGAAGACTCCTGGCCGCACCAGCTCCAAATCTGCTTCCACTGAACACTGAGCAAAGGGGCGGAAAACTTATCACCAGGGGCTGAATACTCATCACCGGGGGTGAATACTCATCACCGGGGGCCCGAATACTCATCACCGGGGGCGAATACTCATCACCGGGGGCCCGAATACTCATCACCGGGGGCCGAATATTCATCACCGGGGGCCCAATATTCATCACCGGGGGCCGCATACTCATCACCGGGGGCTGAATACTCATCACCGGGGGCTGAATACTTATCACCGGGGGCTGAATACTTATCAC